>JAMKQA010000892.1:0-22658 GCA_024699735.1 Posidonia australis | reverse complement strand
ATCACTGAATATTTCATTGAGCTATCATACTTCTAGTGCTTCAAGTGAGTGTGTTAAAAATCCATCTATACTTTGCTTCAAGTACAAAGAGCTTCAACCTTCATTCAGTCAAGCAAGAGCAAGATCACAAGGTGTTCAAAGATCACTCTTGCCTTCAAGTATTCTTAGTATCTCCTGGAAGGAGAAGGAAATTGTGATTCAAGGTTACAAGAAAGGTAAATTTGTAGCTTGTAATATTCTAGTTATTGAATAAAAGGGCTAAGTCTCAAGTGGGGAACTTGAGGAGTGGACTAAGCCGGGGTTGGCTGAACCACTATAAATTCTCTTAGTATTTGTGATTGAATGTCCTTGTGATTAATCTTTTATCTTCTCAAGTTTGCATATTAATTTTAAAACTAAGATAAAATCAGAGATTCTCTATTCACCCCCCCTCTAGAGAAGCCTTAGTATCCTACAAAAAAATGGGATATCTATAGATTCGTATGAGGATATTTTGGGATCTTAATTTTCAAAATTTTACCTTTTTAGTTGCTCAACGCCTATGCCACTGGTGACTAGATGACGTGGGAAATATCATTGCCTTTTAGGTGTTGATTCACCATGTCAAGCAAATAAGGAATCTACTACCTTGTCACCACTCCCTACGACGACACAATGATCCTATCGTCGGTCCCATGGGCGACGACATCAAGATATCTATTTTTTCCATTTTGAGTGAGTTTAATCCTAGCCCTTGATCTTCTACTTGTCCTTGACGAGATCTGGTGCCCCCAAATTCTTTAAGATGACCCCTAGGTCAAGAGTTTGAGGAGAGGTATATTGAAAATGCTATGGAGCCATTGAGAAAACCTTTGAGATTATTAAGAGAGAAAGAAAGAGAGTTTGACAGAGCCATAGGCCTCCACTTTGTCAAAATCCTAGATGAATAACTAGAACCCTAGAGATCCAAGCCTTCCAAGAGCCAAAGCGCACCTTTGGAGCTCCGTCTGCCTCCACTTCCTCCACTCCACACCACAAGCACATGGGTGAAGGGAGTATTGTTTTTCCAATTATTCATTTTTCTTACATAATCACTATATTCATAGAATAGGCCCATGGCATATGTATGCGGGGATAACCCCCTGGTTACTATTAGTTTTATTTGTTTATGTTATTTGTTATCAATCTGATATTGTTTACTACACCTAGGCTAATCCAAATTTTTTTTTTTTGTTGTTTTGTTTGTTTTGAAGAGAAGAAGATTATATAGCACGAGCTAGGTTGCATCCTGCTGCTGACCCAATGAGCCGAGAACCGACATCCACTATCATTTCCCACAGGCATAATTAATTAAGTAAAACCCTAATTAAAAACCAAAATCCACTTAAAAACATTTAAAATCCAAATTAATCAGGTGAAAACCCTAATTAAAATCAAACCAAATAAAATCCATTTTTAAACCACTTTAATCCATTTAATTTCAAGGAAAACCTAATTAAAATCCAAAAAACCTAATTAAATAAAAAAAACCATGTCTAAAATCTAAAAAACCTAAATTAAAACCCAAAAACCTTAATTAAACTAAAAAATCTTTAATTAAAACTACAAAACCCTAATTTAAGCTAAAAAACTATAATAAAAATACAAAATCCTAAAAAAACCTTTGAAATAATTAAATCCTTGAAATCCTAATTTGAAGCTAGTTAATTAAATCATAAAACCCTAAAATGGAAAAAAACCTAAAAGCTTTAAAGCCCAAAAGAAATTAATTTAAAATCTCTTAATTAAATTCAAAACTTCTCTAAAACCCTAATTTAAAAAATAATTAAACTTCAAAATCAAAATTTAATTAAAATCACCAAAACAAAATTAAAAACTTAAAACAAAATCAAAAACTCAAAACAAAATCAAAACAAAACAAAAAAACAAAACCAAAGAAAAGAGAGAAACCAAAAGCCCACAAAGCTGGCCCATTAAAGCCCAATAAACCCATTACATGTCAAAAGCTTGGGAATTGGGAAAATAAGTGAATAGTCTTCTTCTTCCTCCCCGCACCACCACCCCTTCCACTCCTTCCTTCCCATGTTCTACCCAACTACAGCCACGACCTCCTCCCGACCTTCCATCCCTTAAAAGGCTAGGAGAAACCACCAATTAAGGGGAGGCAACTGAAGGCATCTAAGGGGAACGAAAAAGTAACAGAGAGGGCAGGAGAAGAATTGAGATCGCTGGAGAGAGGAAAATTGAGAGAGCACCCCATCCTAAGCCTCAAAAAAAAAGAAAAACCACCAAACCAATTTCTCATCTTCATGGCCCTTCTCCAAGCCTACTTTCAACCCCAGAGACTTTCTGGAATGCAACCAGAGCAGCTCGTCGGAGCGCCGTCGAGCCTCACCGGGAGAAACAACCCCTTAACCAGGTATTCTTCCCCATTCAGTCCATTTTTTTATCGCTTTTGGTTGCATTAGGACCAGTCAAGCCCTCTAGGCGTGTTCCACCAGAGTAGGCAGGCCCAGCCTGCCAGAATCTCCACCTCCAGTGGTGTGTTCACTACCACCGGCGAGGCCAAGAGCCTCCTGGGATGGAAAAGCCCCTAGGGCCTCTCCCCCTCCTACCTCTTCCTCCTCCCTGAGCCCCGGTGCTCAAGGAAAGCTCCCTGGCCTCCAGTGGTCAGTGCCACCGTCGCCGTCACCGCTGCACCCATCGTTGGAGCTGGAGATGGGCGCAGCTCCCTGCGCTGTTCCAGCCCATCCTGCATCCTCTAGGAGCACCGCAGCGGGCCCCCGAAGCTTCCCTAGCTATTTCCGGACCCTTTCGTCCCTGCAGCCCCTCTCGCGACTTCGACGGGATGCCTCGCCAGAGCTCGCGATTGGGGAAGCACCTCACGCCGTTCCAGCCCAATCTGAGATGCTCCACCCCTCCACCGTGCACCCCCGGAGGTTTTCCGGTGCTCGCCGCAACGTCCCAGCTACGAAGCCGCTTCCAGGAGCCGCCACGGTCTTCAATGACAGCAGCCGCACGCCGGAGCTCGAGGTGGGGGAGGCCTCTTGAGCCACCCTAGTGTAGCCCATCACCGCGGGGGAGCTCATCGTGGCTCCCCCTTGCTTCTCCGACCACTGCGTATGGCTTCCCGCCGCGGCACCGCCATCGGGAGCTTGCCGAAGTTGGCGCCGGCGAGGGGGTCGCCGGCGATCTTCGAATAGAAGGGATTTGGATTTTTATTATTACTTTATTTTAAGGTTTTAATAATTACATTTAGATCCTCATTGTAATTACTTTTAGGTCCTTAGAATGACTTGTAGGTCCTTTTTTATTGCATTCAGGTCCATTTTCATTACTTTTAGGTTCTTTCTAACATCCAGGTCCTTTTTTATTACTTTTCAGTCTTTTTTTATTACATTTAGGTCCAGACATTTTCATTTCAGTCCCTTATGTTTTAAAATAATTTTTATTGTTTGTTTTCTCTGTGAATTTTGCATAAAGCCTCCTGAATAATTCATCTTTTATTTATTAACTCATTAATGCATGTTTTTATAACACTTGGGTTCCTGAACATAGTTTCTTTACACTTAAGTCCTGAAAATTTACATTTAGGCCCCTAAAGCTTTTGAAATGATTTTTCTCAGTGAGATTTACATTCTGAGCCCTGCATATTCTAATAATTACACTGATAATCATTAAAATTGGGTTTTTATCACATTTAAGTCCTAGAAATTGCATAGAAGCCCATAAGCTTTCTCAAATGCTTACTGAAGTTCATTTTTTCTGTAGAAATTACATTGAAGTCCTTGTATTCTTTTAAATGTTCCAAAATGCATGTTTTTGCTGGTTAATTTGCATTTAAAACCCTGGACTTTGCAAAAACTCTCTAGATTGTTCATTTCTTTCGTTTATTTGCATTTAAACCCCTGAACTTGTTTTTTAAAACTTTTTCGATCATGTTTTCTCAGGGTAAATTGCACTTCAACCCTCTGTCTTTACTGAAATTCTTCTGGATGCTTGATTCTGCTAGGTAATTTGTAGTTTAGCCCCTATACCTCATTGATTTTACTCTGATTGCCTGTTTTATAGGGGTAAAATGACCATTTTGCCCCTGAAACTTCCTGGATCTTTTCTGAATCATTTTTCTTGCATTTTTACCCTAATTTTATGCAGAATTGATTTAAATGCATGTTTTAGTGGTAGAATTGCATAGAATGTGTTTTCCTATGCATTTTTGACGACTTGGGCTTCAGAATTCAGTTTTCCTTGGAATTAAGGCTTCTTGCACAAAACCCCTTAGACATCTCACATTTGCATTCACACATGCATTTTGCGTGGCTTTTCACATCTTTTTGCACAGATTTTCTTGTCTTTCCTTCTCTACTTTGCGTAAGTTTTCCTAGCTTGATTCCGGCTTGGTTTACTCCCTGTTCTCCGGATTTTCCCCTATTTTCCGTGGTTTTGACTTGTTTTGGTTTTCCAATGGCCGAGGGCGTACAGTAAAAGGCTTGTCAAAGACGACATGGTCCTAGAATGAGGATTATTTTCTCCTTTTGATTTTCTCGGATTTATCCTAATTTCCGCTGATTTGCGAGATGCTTTCCGATAATTTCTCGATTTTCCTCATCGCCCGAGGGCATACAGTAACAGGCCTAAGGGCCGACATTTAACCCCATCACGGGTTATTTTTTCCCCTTTTGATTTTCATGATTTTGTTAATTCATGTGGATTTCTCCGTAATTTTTGCACATCGTCTTTCATATCCATCCAGTATTGTCTTGGCACTCACATCAGCATGATTAGAACACAATTTAGGCATAGCAAACACTCATTTAGCATCAAGCAAGCGAATCAGACTAGAAAGATCGAGTTTCTTGGGCGTACGGGGGTGCCTAACACCTTCCCCGTGCGTAATAGGAATCCTTACCCATCCTCTGGTTAGTAGACATCTGGCCTTCACGTTTGCATCTCATTCGTTCACTTTTAGTGAATCATTTGTGGTTTTCCTCGTCTTTCCCTTAAAAGACCAAGTGGCGACTCCATTTCTCTCTTCTCGTCCCATCTCGCGCCCTCGCCATCTTGGCAGGGCTATGGCCTCCTCACCTCCTCGAGCGTCGGGTGTATGGTCACAATGGTGATATAGTAGCTAAAAGGCAATGAAATTTGCCAGTCAGCTAGTCACTACTTTCATAGGTGATGGGAAACTAAAAAGGAAAAATTTTGAAAATTATGATCCCAAAATATCTTCTTACGAATCTATTTGCACATAATGACCAAATACGTTAATGAAATTATCCTCATATTGGAAAGAAATTTAAATAAATTTCAAACTCAATTTAAACTTAAAAAGTAAAATAAATCAAATTTGAAAATTTAAATCTCCCACAATTACGAAAAAAATTAGTTAAATAAAGGATATATTAGATTTAAAATAGATTGGTAATAATCTAGATAATTTGGATTTTATCTTTATTTTTAGATATTATCTTGTATTAAATATAGTTATAACTTTAAAATTGTGATAACTTATCATAAAAATTTTGTTTTTGGTAAAATAAAGATAAGTAATCTTAATTATCATTTCATAAAAATTTTAATAATTTTCTTGGATTATTTGAAATTTATAAAGATTTATATGATATGCATAGATATTTAAGTGCTAGAAAATTATAATAATTATAATAATTAAGAGAAAAATCAAGATAACATTTATAAATATCTCATACGTCATATTAAGGCTTAGGATGACAGATTATATGAGAGAGATATCAAGGATAATCATTGCCTGTGTTCGTAATGCTGAAACATGTCGTCGCCTATATCATAAGCGATAAGACATGTTGCCTTCTAAAGTGACAACGAAGCTCGTCGCCTATCACATTAGCAACATCCTGGTTTGTTACATATTACCCCCTATTTTTTATTTTAATCCACATAGATATGTCAAAATCCAAAAATACTTCAAAAATTCCATAAAATTAGAAAAACATCTTCTTTAAGATCAAGATACCCAAATCTGCCATTAATTTGAGTAAGGTAGTAGTGTCAACTCTGCTATAGTTGATGAATCACGTCGAAAATGTTCAAAGGGTTCAAACCTGCCACTAGTCTAAGCGAGCTAGCTCTACCATAGCTAATGACCTTGAGTAAAATAAAATCAAGAATGTTTTTAAAGAAATAATGGAAAAATATAGAAAATGTGTTATAAATCCTTAGCCATGTGATTTAGGGTGCTTCAAGGCTTCCTATCTTAGATGATCTCTTGGAAATGCGAAAATGGGATATCTACATATGCCCCTCCTTGGAGTTGATCTTGGAACAAGATTGGTTTCAAGGTAAGAATGATATCTCCATTGAGTATTTCTTGAAAAAGGGAGCTTGCTTTCAAATGATTTGCCACAAGGGTTCCAAAAAGAGTACTACCTTTTGGTTTCTAGAAATGGTCGCATTGCCGAAAGGTGGAACCTACTTGGTTTTAGGAAATTATCACACAGTTAAGTGGTAGAAAATGGGTGAACTAACTCGATGTCAGAACATGGTCAAATAGCCAAGTGGTTCGATTAAAGATGCCATCATATTGAAGGCTCAAGCATGGAAGGGTCAAGCCAGTTTCAGAGCTATGTGTCACAGTCGGTGTCGAGACCATGTCAACCATGTAGACATGTCACTTCAACAAGGCAGAAACTATGGGATGACCATGGCGAAATTACCCTATCGTCGGTTGAAAGGAAAAAGGTAATTAAAAAAGACAATTATTGTGGTTTCATGATTTGGAGCTTGCTTAGATTGGAATGTCTAAGGATAAGTGGGACTTGATTAGTTTAAGGAAGACCACACATTCTAAGGGTTTCTAACACTCTTCAAGAACGTTGCTCCCTTTGTGCTCTAGTTTCAATGCATAAGTCTTAAATGCATGGATGCATGATTCAAGCAAACGATGCAAATGCAAGGTCAATCACACAATGCAATGAATGATTAATATGGTTGGTTAGGCCGGTGGGGTATGGTTGGTCGCAAAACATAGAGATATGCAAGATGCATGGATGCATATTATTGTGGTAAAGTGTTTTCCATCCTTGAGTGTGACCAGTACTCTCGGAAAGGACCATTGTTCCACAACTCGACTTGGCAAGTAATGGAGTTCTATGAGTAAAGAACCAGGTGAGGGAGTGGAACCTTTCCTTGCCAAACTAGGGTTTGCCTCTTAGTCGAAGTGATGTGTCTATGTACACGGTATGAACTCCAAAGGTAGGAGTCCATTCTCAATGGGACTTCATGTAGCCTCATGGTGGGACTTTGTGTAGCCTCACGATGGGACTTGATCTACTAACACGTAGTGAGATTTATACTTGGACACTCAATAGTACATGTTAGTAATAGTGGATAAGGGATTTTTGGGAGGGAGCGCATGTTCTACGTACATTGATGCTTTTTCCCACCTCGCTTGTGTCCCTTTGATTTTATCTTGACTTCTTCCCTCCACATAGGTTGAAGCCAATGTGATCGCCACTCTCGGTTCGCTTTTGTTGGCCCTTAAGATGCCTGGGGAGATGTTTTATTGATGTTATGAGTTCAACTACTTCAGAACAACACTAGTGCTACCTAAAGGTTCTTGCATTAGTGAGCTTCTTCTTCTTCTTCTTTTCCTTGCAAAACAATATTAAAAAAATGCAGATTAATACAGTGTAGTAACAAGGCTCAAAGGAAATTAAAATTAATAGGACATGAAAGGGAGGATACTTACTCGAGGGGTTTTATCCCCTTAGTTGCAACTAATGTTAATGCCTAGCTACAACATGCAAAGTTTGAAATGTAGTATGCAACATAAAATGAAAACCCTCTTTTGTTTATGACATGTGTATGCAAAAATGCAAGGTAATAATGCATGTCGACGGAGCTGATAGAGGACTCAAGCTCAAAACGCCTCTCTCCCTCTCTCTCTCAGAATAATTTCCCCTTCTCTTCTGGACATCAGTCTGTCTATCTATTGATGGGTCCCCTTTTCTAGGTAATTTCATCATGATCCCCCAAATGCTAGGGGTGTTCCTCTATTTATAGAGGCATGGGAGGATCAAAAAAGGTAAAAGGATCAAAATTTGGAAAGATTAGACAACTGCCATCAAAAGTTTCAATTTCAGAAGTATTGTATGCACAAAATCTTGCATATAACATAACACGCTCAAAACTACACGGCCAACTGTAATATTCCATCAATTAATTGGGCAACAAATGCTAATTGACATTACGCAAGATTAGAAGAATTTTCCAAATTGGGAAACAATTTGAATTCAAAATTTTCCAGAAAAGGAAAGTGGCTGATGTGGCATGCCTTAGCTGTTAGGTGTAAGACACTAGATATTAAGCATTCAAAGTTAAACGTCAGGATCCTAGCATTCAACGTCCCCAGTGCCTGGCGTATAATGTTGTACGCTGAAATTCTTGCATTCAACACTCTAGATTTGCAAATTGGCCATTGGAGGGTATTTGGGTTGAGCAAGAGATTTCTAAGGATGAACGGTACATATTATGATACAATGGAACTTAATAAAAATAAAAGAGTACCAAAATAGGATATTTACAGATTGCCCCTCCTTGAAGATGGTTTTAGCAAGAAACTAGCTTCAAGGCTTGATGATATTCCTATGTGACACGACTCAAGGGGTTTTAAAAGGAGGAAAGAGATCCAACACCTGCTGCCAGTAGGCTGGATGAGAGATCGAGCTAGATAAAGGATTCAACACTCGTACTCCTGGGGTGACCAACACTTGGGTTTGAGAGCAAGTTGAGAACGTGTAAGAAGATCCAACACATGCTACCACTAGGTTGCATAAGAGGTCGAAAGGATTGAGTTGGATAAAACATCCAACACTCAAACATTTTGTGCTAGATAAAGGGTCGAGCTGGATAAGGATCCAACACTTGAGGAACTTGATCTGGATACTAAAGAGACGACTGACACTAGGGTGAAGAAGTCTAAAGAGAATAACTGGCACTTTGGCGAGGAAATCCTAAAAAAGTAATTGAAAAGACAATTGGCACATGGGTGAGGAAGTCTAAAAGAGGATAACCGACACTCTAGCGAGGAAATCCTAAAAACTATTGGAAGAGACAACCAACACTTGGGTGAGGAAGTCTAAAAGAGGATAATTCGTACTTGAATGAGAAAATCCTATAGGGTAATAAAAGTGACAACTGGCACTCTTGTGAGGAAGTCTAAAAGGTTTTGAAAAGATGTTTGGCACTCTGGCAAGGAAGTCTAAAGAGAATAATTGGCAATCTAGCGAGGAAATCCTAAAAGTGGAATTGAAAAGACAACTGGTACTTAGGCGAGGAAGTATAAAGAGGATAATCAACACTTTGAAGAGGAAATCCTAAAAGATATTGGGAAGAAGACTGAGACTCTAGCAAGGAAGCCTAAAAAAAGGATAACCAGCACTTGAGTGAGGAAATCCTATAGGGTACTGAAAGAGACAATCGACACTTTGGCGAGGAAGTCTAAAAGGTTTTGAAAAGATGATAGACACTCTGGCAAGGAAGATTAAAAAGAGGATAATCGACACTTAGGCAAGGAAATCCTACAAGATACTGAAAGAGACAACCAACACTCTAGCAAGGAAGTTTAAAAGGTTTTGAAAAGACCATCGACACTCTAGCGAGAAAGTCTAAAGAGGATAACCAACACTTTGGTGAGGGATTCCTAAAAGGGGAATTGGAAGGACAATTGACACTTGGGCAAAGAAGTCTAAAGAGGATAACCATCACTCTTGTAAGGAAATCCTAAAAGATATTGGGAAGACGATCGACACTCTAGCAAGGAAGCCTTAAAAGAGGATAATCAGCACTCAGGCATGAAAATCCTACCTGGTATTGAATGAGACAATCGGCACTCTTGCGAGGAAGTCTAAAAAAGATAATCGACACTTTGACAAGGAAATCCTACAAGGTACTGAAAAGATGACCGACGCTCTAGTGAGGAAGTCTAGAAAGGTTAACCAGCACTTTGGCTAGGAAATCCAAAAAAGGGGATAATCGACACTTTAGTGAAGAAATCCAAAAGGAGATTGAAATGTCGATCGACACTTTGGTGAGGAAGTCTAAAGAGGATAATCGACATTTTGGCAATGAAATCGTAAAAGGGGATTGAAAAGACGATCGACACTTTGGCGAGAAAGTCTAAAGAGGATAACTGGCACTCTAGCAAGGATATTCTGAAAGGGGAATTGAAAAGAGAATCGGCACTTGGACGACGAAGTCTAAAAAGAGGATAACTGACACATTGGTGAGGAAATCCTATAGAGTACTGAAAGTGACAAATGACACTCTAGCGAGGAAGTATAAAAAAGGATAACCAACAGTCTGGCAAGGAAATCCTACAAGGTACTAGAAACACGACTGGTACTCTGGCGAGGAAGTTTAAAGAGGATAACCAGCACTCAAGTGAGGAAATATTATAGGGTACTGAAAGAGACAACTGGCACTCTGGCAAAGATGTTTAAAAGGTTTTGAAAATACAACTCGCACTTTGAAGAGGAAGTTTAAAGAGGATAACCAGCACTCTTGTAAGGAAATCCTAAAAGATATTGGCAAGACGACCGACACTCTAGCGAGGAAGCCTAAAAAGAGGATAATCGGCACTCAGGCGAGAAAATCCTACAAGGTATTGAATGAGACAACCAACACTCTTGCGTGGAAGTCTAAAAAGGATAATCGGCACTCTGACAAGGAAATCCTACAAGGTACTGAAAAGATGACCAACACTCTGGTGAGGAAGTCTAGAAAGGTTAACCAACACTTTGGCAAGGAAATCCAAAAAAGGGGATAACCGACACTTTAGCGATGAAATCCTAAAGGAGATTGAAATGTCGATTGGTACTTTGGTGAGGAAGTCTAAAGAGGATAATCAACATTTTGGCAATGAAATCGTAAAAGGGGATTGAAAGATGACCGATAATTTGTTGAGGAAGTCTAAAGAGGCTAAATGACACTCTAGCAAGGAAATTCTAAAAGGGAAATTGAAAAGACAATTGGCACTTGGACGAGGAAGTCTAAAAAGGGGATAACTGACACTTTGGCGAGGAAATCCTACATGGTACTGGAAACACGACTGGTACTCTGGCGAGGAAGTCTAAAGAGGATAACCGACACAAGAGTGAGGAAATCCTATAGGGTACTGAAAGAGAAAACTAGCACTCTAGCGAGGATGTCTAAAAGGTTTTGAAAATACAACTGGCACTTTGAAGAGGAAGTCTAAAGAGGATAACCAGCACTCTAGCGAGGAAATTCTAAAAGGGGAATTGAAAAGACAATCAACACTTGGTGTGACCATGCCGGTGGAACCCTGCACAGCTCTCCTCACCAGTGTGTGGAAGCACACGAGGAGTCCCGATACAGTCACTGTGAAGATGGTGAATCTAGAGAAGAAGACTAGACTCGGAAGCACGAAGGAAAGATAAGAAAGGATAAGGAAAGGAGTCGCCACCTAGTCTTTTAATGGAAAGACGAGGAAAACCGAACACGAAAGAAAACAAGATGAAGAAAACATGTATGCTTCGGGCCTAATGGATGTAGTGCACAAATCAATGCAGGCCAGAGAAAGGGTAAGGATTCTTGTTACGCATGGGGAAGGGGTTAAGCACCCCCATGCGCCTGAGGAACTCAGTCTTTCGAGGTTTCCTACTTGCCAAATGGTCTATTGGGTGTGTGCTTGCCTATTCTGAATGCGTATGCTAAAGATGACTAAAAAACATGCCAAATCAATGATAAGAAAAGAATAAAAGAAAAAATGATAATCCGAGAGACAAATGTAGGCATTGAGAATGCCACTTTACTGTATGCCCATGGCCGATGAGGAAAATCGTGAAAATTGAGAAATTCTCGGAAAGCATCTCGCAAATCAGTAGTAAATTGAATAAATCCGAGAAAATCAAATTAGGGAAAATAATTCTCATTCGGGACAATGTCGGCATTATTAAGCTTGTTAATGTACGCCCTCGGGCGATGGAAAGCCAAATCAAATAAAAAACGTGAAAATCGAAAGAAATCCAATAAACGATGGAAAAACCAAGCTTGAAATGAGTTAGAAATGCATGCATGATGAAAGGAAGAAGGCACAAGAAAATATGCACGAAAAAGTGCAACAAAATGTGCAAAATGCATGTATGAGTGTAAAAATGTAAACTCTAGGGGCTTTTGTGCAAAATTCCCAAATTCTGAAATAAAACTGAAAATTTGAACCTAAATCATCAAAAATACATAGAAAAACACATTTCATGTAATTTTGAAGAAATCTGGGGTCAAATGTGCAAAACTGTGCATTTTTAGTCAAATTGAAGATTCCTAGGGGTCAAAATGCATTTTTGCCATCAAAACATGTATTTAATGCAATTCTATAGAAATTCAGGGTAAAATATGTAAGAAAAAGAGTCCATGTTTGAAAACAGAATGTTTTAGGGGCTGATTTATTAATTTTACCCTAGAAATCATGCATTCAGTGTCAAATCAGTAAAGTTCAAGGGGCTAAAATGCAATTTAAACCACATCTGTACAAATATTTGAATTCTCAAGGTTTAATTTACAATTTTAACAGAGAAATATGAATTTAGAATTATTTTCATGAAACTTAGGGGTTTAAATGCAATTTAATCAGAGAAATATGCATTCAGAATTATTTTCATGAAACTTAGGGGTTTAAATGCAATTTGATTAGAGAAATATGCATTTAGAATTATTTTCATGAAACATAGGGTTTTAAATGCAAAAATGCTGAACTTTAATGTGTGAAAAGAAACTCTGGGGGTTTTGTCTAATTTTTAAGTTGGGAAAACATTATTAAGAAAGCATAGGGGGCACATTGCAATATTTTCAAATCAAACTTTATTCAAACGATTTAAAAAAAAAGTGTAGGGACCTAATAGTAAGGAAAAAGACTTATTTGTAAGAAAATAAGGACCTAAAAGCAATAAAACAAAAGTTTCAGAAATTTAATCAAAGAAAACTTATTTTTATATTATTAAAAGGAAAAAGAATCGACGGCCGCTGCCGATGGAACTCCGCTGTCGACGACCGCTGGGGATGCTGCCTAATCGGAGATCAGAAGGCACAATGAGCAAAAGGAGAAGAGGAAGAGGGGATCTGGAGGTCTGGATCTAAGATTCAACGACTAGAGTGGGCTATCCGTCTCCCTCGCCGTCGTGGCACTCTGGTGATGGTGCCGGAGGCTACTGGAGGGTTGTGACGCGTGATCCAAGGCTCTAGGAGGCTTAGGAATGATATGTGGAGCATTTCTCCTCTTCTAGAAGCAAGAATGGGGCACTTCCCCTATCCTTGGACCTAGCTCGCCGTCGATGCGATTCAACTCCGGTGAGCTCAACTGCGGAGGTGATCCAGGGCTCGTCGCTCAACTCTGGAGACTCTAGTGTGTTGGGGGCATGCCGTGGAGAGTTTCTAGATGATCGGAGAGGCACGGCGGGGCTGGAGGCGGGTGTCCCTTCGTTGTTTTCAGTCATCTTCCTCGGTGACAGTGACGATGCGCGACTCCGACGATCTCCTACTGGGGGCTTCCACAACAACTGGAGTGGGGTTTTGATGGGTGGAGAAGAAAGAAGGAGGTTTGGGAAGGAGGTTCCAATGCTCTGGGGTCGAATCAACCAGTGGATTTGTGCCCTCACCTAAGCCACCGAAGAATCGCTTCGGCGAGGCTTGAGAGCTTGTTTCCAGCTCAGTAACGCCTCTAGCTTGCTTGGAATCACTTGGGGAAGATAGAGGGAGACCTAGGAGAGCATTTTTAACATGAATTGAAGACAGTGGAAGGCATACCTAGACTAGCAGTGAAATTGACCGTCGAAGCTTGTCGAAGATGACTGAAAACTCTAAATTCTCTCCTCCCCGAGCTTCCTCCTTGCTCCAGGATCACTCTGGTAGCTCTAATTTGGAGAAAAAGCTTTGGGAAGCTCTTCTTCTCAATTTTCCAAGAGTTCTCTTTTCACTTGCAAATGGGGCTATTTATAGACTTCCAAATGACTTGGTTGGTTGTTATGGTTAGAGTGGAAGGTGGTTAAGAAGAGGTGGGAAGTGGTTAAGGTGGTTGGAGTGAAGTGGAAAGTGGTTAAGGTGGTTAAGAAGAGGTGGGAAGTGGTTATGGTGGTTGGAGTGAAGTGGGAAGTGGTTAAGTTTATTGGAGTGAAGTGGGAAGTGGTTAAGTTTGTTGGGGTTTGACTTATGGTTTAGGGTTTTATGATTTTGTTTTGTATTTTAGGGTTTTTAGGGTTTTCCTAACGTTTTTAGGATTTTCCTAGGGTTTTTAAGATTTTCCTAGGGTTTTTTGATTTTATTTGGTTTTTTTAGGGTTTTCCTAGGGTTTCTAGCGTTTTTAGGATTTTGTTAGGGTTTTGTTAGAGTATTGTTTGATTTTTAGGGTTTTGTCCATTTGCAAGCATATTGGGGTGTCTACACTTGGGCGAGGAAGTCTAAAGAGGATAACCGACATTCTAGCGGGGAAATCCTTAAAGATATTGGGAAGACAACGGGCATTCTAGTGAGGTAGTCTAAAAAGAGGATAACCAACACTCAAGCGAGGAAATCCTATAGGGTACTGATAGAGACCACTGACACTCTAGCGAGGAAGTCTAAAAGGTTTTAAAAAGACGATCGACACACTAGCTAGGAAGTCTAAAGAGGATAACCAGTACTTTGGTGAGGAAATCCTAAAAGGAGAATTCAAAAGACAACTGGCACTTGAAGGAAGAAGTTTGAAGAGGATAACCGATACTCAAACGAAGAAATCCTTAAAGATTTTGAAAAGATGACTGGTACTTGGGTGTGGAAGTCTAAAGAGGAATTGGGAAGATGGGAGATGACCAGCTCTAATGACCACACCAAATGCAATATGATGTTTTGCATGGACGCATGGTGGTAGAAATGCAAGGAGGGTGATTTGTCATGCAATGCATGACCCTAAATAGTGAGGTTCCTTCATCACGGCCTACTTTGATTTATATACGGGGATGGCTCAGGAATTTGGCTCACTATCTAGAGCAGTTCGTCATAGTTAGGTATCCTTTCATCAAGTGTAGCCTACACTCTCTATAGGGACTATCGTCCTATGACATGTAAATCAAAAACAATGAGGCCCATGATGCTCCCAAGTGTTGGGAATAGGGGGTTGACCTCATGTCTACTTATTATGCTGGCTAGAATGAACAAAGTGCATGAAATCTAGTGTACTTAGTTTGAATCTGAACTAGAAGTGTTGGACACAAAGTTTAACGCGTCTAATGCAAGACGCTGCAAACAGAAGTGTCTTACACCCTTTTTTATTTTTTTCCCTAGATCATTAGACGTTGTGATTCTATGCTTCTAATTTAAGACGTAAAGATTGTTGTGTCCAATACAAACCAGTAACTTCCTATGCAAATCACAGCAAAATATTATTCCATTTAGGGTGCCCCTGGCCCCCTAGTCCAAAGAAAGGTAGTAAACAAAGATAGTTAGGGATTGCATAAGATAAATTTGGGTGGAGGGTAACAAGCTTGGCCTCAGCTTTGTTACCTAAGTGAGGTGATTTGTTTGAGTGGGAATATGTCAAAATGCGACACGAGGTCACAAATGTCCTAGATTTTTGCATCATAGGCCAAACTTGTTATCAGTTTCATGAGACGGTGTTTGTTTTTTTTTTTATTTTTTTTTTTATTTTTTTGGAATTTTGTATTTTCTATTTTTTTGAGTTTTTTTGGATTTTCTATATTTTTTATTTGATTTTTTTGAATTTTCTTATAAATTTTTTGGGTTCTTTTTTGGATTTTCTATTTTTTGTTTGGTTTTTTTGTTACTTTTTTTTGTGAAGGAAATTCTTCCATTGAGCTAGGAAAAAGGAATTCGTGGGTGGAAACCTTGATAATTAGAACCCTTGTGCACTCTCAAATTGAAAGATACTTCAAGCTTGCCTTAGTACTGACTGCCCCTAGTCTTAGGCTCCAGTCCTTTGCCTTTAAGTGTATAATGCTGAGTGTGGGAAGAGAGGATAATGTCTTGTCCTAAGAAATTGGCGTGACTCGGAGTTCTAAACTCCCTCTGGTTCAAGGTCGAATCTTATTGTGCCTTTGATTCCCATTCTTTTTTGTTCTAACTCTAGACAGCTTCTTTGTTGCCGTCTTTTCTTTCATTTCCTTTTGCACAACTTCTTGGCTGCCATCTTTTCCCTTTTCTCTTTCTTTTGGTTGATGGACAACTTCTTTGTTGTCAACTTTTCTTTTTTCCTTCTTTCTTTTTTCCTCTTTTGATAGGTGCCTACTCATCATTGAGATTTACGTTATGACAGCACACCTACTTAGCGTTAGTGGTCTCACCCCCATTTTAAGTGTTCGGCCAATGGATATTTATTATTGATAAATCGAAACATTTTTTATTTTGGTGCACTCCCCTCTTTCGTGCTTCTAAGCTTGGCCTTGGACATCTACCCAATCACAACTTACTAATATTTACGTTAGGATAGCATGTCTGACTTGCGGAAGTGTGTGGACTTGTTATTCATGGACCAAAGGGGGAACTCTTAAAATCTTGTCTTTGTCTCAGTGTTAAACCCTTGATCCCTTTTCCCACAATGTGTTCATGAGGTGAGGCAAAGGACAAGGTTCCTAAGTCTTGTGAAATAGCTAGTTTGCAAGCTCGAGCAGTCTATAGGCTTAGTATGCATGTCAAGGGTAGTACCTTTTGTGGTATCGTGCATTCCAAGGATGTCCAAGCCTAGTGCCATCCTCTCTAGCCAAACAGTAGGCATTGCCCAGATATGCCTCAATCATCAAGTATGGTCCTTCTCAATTTGGTCTCAATTCTCCATGTGTGATAGGGCTTCCTTCTCATTAAGTTTTTGCTTTACTCTTATTTCTTTTCTTTTCTTTTACTCTATTTTTTTATTTTTATTACTTCATAAAGGAAAAAGATGTTTTATTTACGTATTTTCCATAAACAAAATACTAACAAGAAAAGAACAGTAAAGTTTATTTACAATAGTTGGGTGATGCCCCTAGTCTAACCTCCATCAGTAGAGGCTTCTGCTTGATTGATGTCTAGAGTTTGGCTCATGCTTGACGGCACCTCCCAATCATCTCTATTAATGCATCCCACTCAAATCTGCCTTCCTCAATCTAGTCGTAGATGACATCCTTGGAAATCTAATAGTCTTCTAAATTATGCCCAAGTCTTCTGTGGAATAGGGAATATTTATTTCTATTGTAGTTTCTCCCTTCTAGTCTTCAAGGCGGGAGGCTAATTGCCTAGGCTTCCACCATTTCTTCAAACATGTTTGCTAATGTGACTGGGATCAGAGGATAGCTTGCACGTCTTGGTCCTTTCGATTGTTGTTGTGGGGTTGCATAATGGTGGTTGCCTTTATCATTGACATTCTATTGATAATCATGAGAAGGTTGATCCCACTATCTTTGCTTCCCAACATGGACATGATGCACTGGCTTAGTGTTGCCCTCCACTTCTTGGAATTCTTCATTTCTGAATTCATGCACATTTTCCCTCATAGGAGTAGCCACCTTGTAGAGTGCAGTTATGGAAGGACAGTATGTATTTGCTAGTCCTCTTTTCATTGGTCCAGTTGTGTTTGCAATTAGTGTTTGGATAATTTGCCTTTCTGGGATGACTAAGCTTGATTTGGCTACCATTTCACACCATTTGTTTGCAAAAGTGATCTGTTCTTCATCTAGCTTCGATGCGATCTTGTGTTGATATTTGGTCAAGAAGCGTTCCTTGATCTTATCAAAGCTACTGAGCTTTTCCTTTGATAGGGTCATGAACCAGTCCATGGGTTCGCCTTTTAATGAATAAATGTAGAGGTGTATGATAAGCCCTAAATCATGGAAGTATGGGGCTGACTCCATTTGAAACCGAATGATGTGGCTATATGGATTGGTGGTCTCAACAAACTTCAGAGTCTTTGGATACTTGAAGCCAGGAGGGAGTTGGAATGTGGAAAATTTGCTCATGTCGACGATTGTGGGAGCTTGTGTTGAACCCCTAAAGAATTCAAAATCTTCCTCATTTCTTCTAAATTACTGAATCAACCATGAGCTTGAGAAGCCAATGCTTGATTGACGTATGGTTGATGAGGAATCTAATGATGAGCATTCTGATTTGGTTGACTGGTGAAAATTGGATTGACTCTTCCTTTATACTTTCCATGTGGCAACTGCTGTGGTTGCTCAAAGAACAAAGGGTTTGCCTTTTTTGGAAGTTCTCCAATTGGGTCATTTCTTTGCCCCTGGTGTTCGTTGTCCGGTAGTGTATTTCCATGTTGTCCCTGGTATAGACCTTTAGGGATATGGTTTGCAATAGGCCTTCATAGCCCTTCATCAAGGATGTATTGACCGTGATGGAGACCATCATTTTGTTGATTTTCCGTCCCTAATGGGCTAGGGTGGTTGGCATCACTGTAAATGAAGCGACACAAGGTTTGATATTGGATAGAGTCGGGATCTAGTTCTTTTCCAGTGGTTGGATGGAATAACTTTAGGATAGGTTCCTCCTCAGGCATACTGGTTGTATCTGATTGATTGCTCTCGGATTCCACCAGTTGGCTTAGCTTCCCTCTTGATTTGGTTATGTTTTGTACAGAAAGTGTAAGGTGCAAGATCTGTTGCGTCTAATGTAAGACATTGCAAATGGTAGCGTCTAACAATCATGTAAGCTTATTTACTGTTTGCAAAAAAACAATCTTGTAAGCTTTCACTTCCTAAAAGCTAAATTTGTCCATGCAAACCATGCTAAAAAATATTACAGACCTTTGGTAGACCCTCCTTGTCCATTGAATGACTGTAGCATCCATACATGGCTAATTACAAGTGTAACCATGCCAGCGGGAAGGACGACACCCGTGTGTGCCTCTATTTGGGAGAAGAAGACACGAGGACCAATAGGGCCATGGCAGAAGCGGTGAGTCCAACGAAAGGGACGCTAGACTCAAAAACATCGAAAGACAAATAAAAACAAAACAAATGGATAAGGGGAGTCGCCACCTAGTTTATTTAACGAAAAGACAAAGAAAACTAGGAAGATGCAATGCAACGCAAAACAAACGAACAAAACAAATAAAAAGAAATGACTCCAATGCTAATGGATAACACATAGGTCATTGTAGGCAGAAAAACGAGTAAGGACTCCTATTACAAATGAAGAAGGTGTTAGGCACCTATGTACGCTCGATGAATTGGTCTTTTTGAGCTTTTCCGCTCATGTCTGTGGCAAGTGTAAATGTATGCTTGCTTGTGTCTAAGATAGATGTATATTTCATGCTGTGTGAAAACAAACGAAATACAAGAGGTAAAAACCATGCAACCTAATGCTGAGCCACGCTGTATGAGTTCTAGACCAACGGTCCACAAGAGCTTGACACAGTAAGCATCCTTGCCCTAGAGATGAATGCAAGAAATAAAAAAAAACACGATGGAAAACAATGCATGCAATGTTCGAGACATTATGCTAGCATGAATGCTATTTACTGTACGCCCTTGGGCGATACGCAATATGCAATGCATGGAAGCTGATTCAGGACATGATGTAGTCAATTATGTTGATTATTGTACACTTATGGGTGATATACAATAAACCATGCATGAATGTCAGTAATGTATGCCTGAGTGGGCACGATGTTTAATGCTATGCGGATGCGGGTAAAACAGGGAAAACATCGATCGAAACTTATTAAATCGAATTAGGCATGAACATTTATGACTAGATGGCAAGATATGCTCAAACAGATAATATGCAAGGCCATGTAGAGGTTCTTACAGGGTGTAAATGTGCTTAAAATACACACCATCTTGCAAAGAAGTCAAACAGAGTGATTCTTCTGACGTCGCCTACCAATGCGGCGTCAGAGCTCATCGCCGCTCTATTGGGTGCCAAGGAGAGTCGCCTCACAGTCAGGTGGCATGTGTCCCAAACTAGTCTAGTAGCTTGGATCTGTCTTGGATAGTTCAGACATCAAACAAGTATAATTAAGGAATCACGTTTCAAAGAGATTGCCGATTTTAATGAGTTTAGATATTTATTTATTGATTTGATTAACCTGTGTTCGCTCAATCATGTAGGCTCCTATGGCATGGGTGAAGCTGATTTCAGAGATTCTAAGGGTCACTCAATAGGATTTCGACTCTCTAGTACCACTCTTTGACCTTCATTAGGGTCCCCCAAGAGGGCCTAGACTATGGGTTTGTCTCTCTAAAGAGGGGCCCGTAACGCAAGATTTTGTCCTTATGGGTTGGTCCTAGCAAACCACAAAGTGATAAGTAAACACAGAAAAACAAGATATCAAGTTTCTACTAGGGTTTGTTACAGACTTAGGGAGAAAGGTGAAGTCTGAAATAAGCCCCTAGGACACCTTAGGTTCCTTGACCTAATAATCACAATAGGGACAGAGTATGGGTAAACGACATGCACTAGCCTAGGTTCACTCTACTTAGTTGGTCAAACCAGATAGAGAATCGTAATGAACTATAAGCTTGTTGTTAAGCAAATAGTTTCCACCCTAATGATGGATAGAAAATAGCCCTAGAAACCGGTAAAAAGCCAGAATGACAGTAGACAAGAAAATTATTATTAATTCATATCTCTACTATCGGCGACGAAAAACCAACACAGACAGTAAAAATCAAAGCTTGTAGGAAAAAATGTTCCAAGGATCATCCATTGCCTGCTTGATAGGCACCTGAACTCGTCATTTATAGGACTATCAGCTGGACAGTTTGGAATATCTGCTCGAAGATAGACAATGGAGGCGTGGAAAGATATCGGACCTGCCAATCGAGGGTAGACTGATGATAGATGTCAATCAAACAATTTTGGATATCGCTCGAAGATAGACAGGGACATTAGGCAAGGCTGTTGGGATTTCTAGCTAAGGGGTGCGATGAGATGACGGAATCATCGGCTAGACAGTTTGGGTTGTCAGCCCAAGAAAAGGACATGATAAGTTGACAGACTTACCAACTAGATAGTTTAGGTTTTCAACCTAAAAAAGAGGGGGACGATAAGTTGATGGACCTACCAACTAGATAGTTTAGGTTATCAGCCCAAAAATGAGCAGTTCCAACCGAATAGTTTAGGTTTTTAGCCTAAGTGATAGTTTAGGTTATCAGCCTAAGGGATTGTTTTGGTTATCAGCCTAAGTGATAGTTTAGGTTATCAGCCTCAGTGATAGTTTAGGTTATCAGCCTAAGTGACAGTTTAGGTTATAAGCCTTAGTGATAGTTTAGGTTATCAGCTTAAGTGATAGTTTAGGTAATTAGCATGAGTAATAGTTTAGGTTATCTGCCTGAGTGATAGTTTTGGTTATGAGCCTAAGTAATAGTTTAGGTTATCAGCCTAAGTGATAGTTTAGGTTATCAACCTAAGTGATATTTAGGTTATCAACTTAAGTGATAGTTTAAGTTATCAACCTAAGTGATAGTTTAGGTTATCAGCCTAAGTGATAGTTTAGGTTATCAACTTGAGTGATAGTTTAGGTTATCAGCCTAAGACAAAGTTTAGGTTATCAACCTAAGTGATAGTTTAGGTTATCATCCTAAGTGATAATTTAGGTTATCAACCTAAGTGATAGTTTAGCTTATCAGCCTATGTGATAGGGAGGGGCATGAAGCTAATTGGATTTCATCTGTCCGAAGTAGAGAGCCAGAAGTTAACGAGGGGTTGGTAGATTCAAAAGTTACCCACGGAAAAGAGAGAGATGACACCATAAAGCTGGTGATATGCCCCTGGTATCAAATGGATGATTCTAGGATAGGGATGAGGGTAGGACCAGAGATATAAGGGTAAAAAGAGATGCCCCTGGTACCATGGAGAACTATCGTGGGAGAACAGAGGAAAACAAGTGCGGGGGACCAAACCGGTTCATCTGACTAGACAAAGCTTGCTAAGGTAGACATTGTCTATGAGTGCACCCTAGATCGTTGCAACTGTGAGGTGTGATCTGATGCTTGCAAGTGCACTGGATACTGCTATGTAGAGACTGTGATGTTGGATTCTTAGTGCTTGAGGTTGATGCCTTGCATGCGGCATTTCGTTACAATGATTGACTGTTGTGTTGGTCTTGGCTAGAGGGTAGCTGGCATTCCCGTGGTGGGTGACTTTTGAGCTAGAGCCGTGATTGCATTTGCCACTTGAAAGTATTGCAACGTGTTGTGCTTTGGCCAAAGGAACACTTACATGCGAGCTGCAGTAGACTAATGCGGGTTGGACCAAAGGCAGCCAACGTGCCCCTGGTTCAAGGTGACAAGCCGAGAGAACTTGACCAGAAGAGTGGTTGAGAGGCTCTTGGTCGAAGTACTATCCTGGTGACATTCGAACAAGAGCAGCTAGCGTGCTCCTGGTCGAATGTGGGAGGCTCCAACCATAAGGCAGCTAACATGCCCTAGGCTGAAGGCTACGTGAATCCTTGCAAGGTTGAATGTGAAAGAGATGACTGACTATGCCTGTGTATGCATGTTGATGCTTTTCTTCTATTTCTTACTTGTCCTTAGTGCTAGGAAAGCTTTCAATGTTTGCCATAAAGGAGGGGTTTGCTTTTGACTCACTAGACCCTACTTGAATGTCTTAATTTGTCGAGGCTGAGTTCTCTCCCCGTCCAGCTGCAACAGGTAAATAATATATTTAAATTTCACTTTTTAAGTCTTTAAATTAAATATAATTACTGACAA
>JAMKQA010000891.1:0-29102 GCA_024699735.1 Posidonia australis | reverse complement strand
CAAGTAGTAGTAGTGGTAGTTCTTTATGGTGTAGATTAAATAAAAAGAAGGAAAAATATATAAAATCAAGTACAAATAATGAATTAGATAATTATTTAAAATCTTCAATTGCTTTTAGTGATTTAGAAATAAATAACTTAGATATATTAAAGTGGTGGTCTACTACAGTTATTAGGTTTCCTATAGTATAAAAAATGGCAAAAGATTTACAAACGATTTCGACGTCAACTGTGACATCGAAATCTGCATTTTCTGTAGGGAAAAAAAATTAAATGATAAAAGATGTAGATTATCAGAGAAGTCTGTAGAAACCTTCGTCTGCTTAAAAGATTGATACGATGCGGTTAACCGTCTTTAGGGATTGAACTTGAAGTCTGAATTAGAAGAAGACGATGATGTAACATCAACTTCAACAAGCAGAACAAACTCTCCAAATGAATAATTCTTGATGTAAACTTTTAAAATAGAATATGTAAAAAAAATGATGTAAATATCTTTTGTATTTTTTTATATAAAAAATTGATGTATTTCAAATATTTTTTTATTAATAAAAAAAAATAATTTTTAAAATTCATTTTTAGACCCAATGGACTGACCCGACCGTCGAGTTCCGTCAACTCGACGGTCAGGCCCACAGACTGACCATGGGCCGTGTCGAGCCCATGGATTGCAAGAGGAGGTCCGACCCAGACCAGCTTGCAAGCTGACACAGCCCAGTCTAGGTCTCGACGGACTGACAGTTTCTTAGGCCGAGTCGGCTCGACCCGATCCGTTTTCCATCTCTAACTATGTATTTTTATTTTTTTTGAGAAAGGGAAAAAATTTTATTGTTCAAAAAACCTGTACCAAACAGACAACTTTACACAACATATTCCATATATCAAGCACTTTTACATCATGAGAGTCTAATTTCTCAGGTACACTTGAAGACGGAAAACGTCTTCAATATTTTTTTGAATTCTGTCGAACACAGCAAAACGGTCGAGGAGCAGCCACCATACATCCTAGTGTTACGCTCTGTGGCAGATGGAGGCCACCAACACTAACCAACACAAAGCGGAGGATACCTTTTCCAGTGGACGAAGGCAGATGACTTCAAGTTCTTCCACGGGGACGTATCCATCTTTCTAAACCACCCCAAGCTCTAGACTACAACAAGACCAACCATAAGTAGAGTACGGCCACGAAAGAACAGGTGATTATGAGATTCCTGTTCATCACCACAAAGGGCAAATACCAATAAGCCCAGCCAGCCATGAGCTGCCATGCGATGTGACGCCAAGCCGATTCCAAACTGCAAGGAAGAGGCAAAATACAAAATTTGAGCATGAGCCTGGTTCCCAGACTAATAGTACACTAATAATTCAACCAATCAAAACATGATATTCACACTTCATACAAAATAGTAGATCAAGATATGGATTTAAGATCATTACATGTTTGGCGCATTGATGCATCGTTGAAGACCATTAATTGGTATAGTCAAGCAGTTGAGCTTGGCAAGATAGCTAAACATGGAAAAAAAACATAGTATAGATAGTGTAACCATGCCGATGAGAATGGTAAAATATACGAAAGTCGGCAAAATCATAACAAAAACAACAATAAAAAATACAAATACAAATACAAGAGTTGCCACCTAATCTATTAAAATGGAAGACGAGGAAAATCATACAAAACATGTAAATCATGTAATGGAAAAGCAGATCATGAACCAGAAAATATGGATAAGGATCCCTGTTACACACGAGGAAGGTATTAGGCACCCTCGTGCGTCCGATAAATCGGTCTTCTATTGGTTTCTCTATTGCTTATGAAATGTCGACTTTTCAACCTTTACTTTACGCTCGAGGGTGATATGTCATGCCATGCTTATGTGTGTGGTGTCTAAAATATGGATGCATGATGTGTAAGGGTGTGTCCTAATGCACAGAAATATTACTCTCATATCGAGTCAAGGGTCGATACAGAGATATTGCATAAATAAAATCGTGGATCTAGTATCTTGAGTGATTTATCATCTTTGCTTTGCTATATGCCAAATGCAATCTAAAATACATGGAATGATTGAAAACAGAGTTGTGCCTTCCTATTATGCCAAAGGAGAAAACCAGAGAAGAAACTCAGAAGCCAAATCGAACCGAGAAGCATGCTAAAAACCATATGAAAATCTACTGTGTGCTATTGAAAACAGGTTGTTGCGCCTGTTTCGTGCGCTAGACTGGTGTTCCAGTCTGGTGCGCCACCTATATGCTCCTAGGTGGGCCAGAAAAATATGCTAAGTGAAAACAAAAAACTATGCAATGCCAATTCACAAGAGAATGCATTCTGGAAAAGTGTGCAGCGTAAAACTCTTTATAAAACTCGATAAGTGTGCTATGCAATGATTTGTGAATCTTGTACTCAAGGGCTAGTAGCCTCACACAAGATCCTACCTATCTTATGCTAAGTGAGAAAAACAAGATTCAGTCATGACATTGGATCATGGGTTGATGTATAGATTTTCCATGTAGGAGTAAGGTGCAAACAACCTACCAAATTCCTGCTCAAGACTGAATATATAAGGGGAGAAAACAATTGGAAAATGATCTGGTTTAAAACTGAAAACATGCATGTGAAATCTTGGAATATCAAAGAACCAGTTATAAAAGAATCAAGCTCAAAGTCCTTCATAAAATCATGTAAACAAAGATGTCAATGTGAGTGCTTTGCTCTCTGACCAGTCTGGTGCACCTGCTTGGTGCGCCAGAGTGGTGCTCTGGTTTGGTACGCCAGAGTGGTGCGCCCCAAAGAATCTGGATCAGATTGCAATCTGATTCAGAATCTGTCCCAGAGAAGTGATGGATAATTCATGTTAATGCAGATTGATTTATGCAATTGTTAAGAACTGAAAGCATGATTGGATGCACATGATCAAAGCCATCTTATTATTCATGTAATTAAGATCAAGATGAGTTAATGGATTCATGTATGAAAACATGCAAAGTGCGAAGGAATAAAACATGATGTGAGCGAACCCAATCAAAACATAAACAAGTCATGTTATCTCTACTGCATGACTCTAACATTTAGAAGCTTGGCATGAATTTATGTGTAAAGAAACAGTAAGAGAAACACAGCTCATATATGCAATATGGTGAAGATTTTATGCTAGAAGAAAAGTAAGCATCCTTGCAAACGAGAGTATAGATTAACATGGAGATCATCTTACAAGAAGGATAAGCAAAATCATCATTGAAATCTCATGAAAACATAAAGGAAATCAGACCATATGTAAGTTTCTAGCATGCCTTATTCCAATGTAAAAGAAGAAGAATTAAAAGGAAAAGTGAGAAGGCCTACCTTGTCCTAGATGTTCCTTCAAAGAAGACTCAAGATAATAAGCTCATTGATGCTTTGGAAGGACTAAGGATATCCCTGGATGCAAGAAGAAAGCTAAGAGCTCAAAGGGACGGCTGCAGAATTCTAGTTGCAATTGTGTGTCTTGAACTTTCTAATCTCTCAAATGACTACCTATAGGTGTCTATTTATAGGGAACTCTCAAGAGTAACTCATAGGAATGTAGGGAACCTCGTAGACGAAAAGCCTGGAAAATTCCATGACATATTCGTTGCTGGAGGTAACAGCCATGGGAGGTGAAAAGCCAGTAGCTAACAGCATGAGAACTGACTAGGCGCCAGGTATGTGCGCCTGGGAGGTGCGCCACCTAAGTGAATTAGATAAGTGTGCTAGGCAAATGTGTTAGGTAGGTGTGCTAGACAAATATGCTAGGTAAGTGTGTCAGATAAGTACTCTTCTCTACTTGTCTAGTTTTCTAATTGAACCTAAGACCTATTGCAAGCTTAGGGTTGATCTGACTAATGGGATTCAAAAGTCAGCCACATCGAAAGCAACATCAGGAGTTACCTCAACATCAGGAAAGCCTACAGATAGTTGATGGGACCACTAAATGCGATTCTTGAGTACAAACATCACAATGCAGGACTCCAGTACAGTGTAACTGCTGCACAAACAATGCTTTCAATGATTTAAGTAAACAGGTGCCTTCGCAAAACAAACAATGCTAACAGGGAGCTTCAATAGTAGATAGAAACAATTGTATCAGGATTAAGCAACAGAAATCGCACCAAGTAAAGACCACATAAAGCACAGAATTTAGTACCCCATAAACTCTCACAAGCACTTTCATCCTCTCCTGGCCTTTGTCTCCTTCAATTTGGAGAACACTCATCCCCTATTGCTTCACTTACTTCCCTGAATCAATCAGAGTTGATACACTCAATTAATTCTACATGTCATTAAATACAAAAACTATAAATTAAATATAATTACCTATAAAGTTGCAATATTAATGATGTTAATGTTCCCCATGTCTTACCAACCTCACAATCAAGTTTTGTTGTTGGCACATCATTGTTTCATTTCACACACCAACCCCATACCACGCATGCAGCTCTGAGTTGTAGCATGAGCTAGTTAAGCCCCACCCTCAAGGAGATCCATCCTTGGTTGTGTGATTGCATCTAGCCCCTACTCATTTCCTCAGTACAAGGATCACCCTTGATCCAAATACACATGCCAGTGCAGGAAAGCAGCCGAGAGTATAAACCACACCTTTGAAAAGAATTGGTAACCTTGTTTTTTTCTGATATTGTTTTAAGTTTGAGTGAAGCCGTCCTGTCCTGCCTTTCCATTTCTCTGTTATTGGATTAAAAAGGGGAAAATTATTAGGTGAAACAACTTTTCCTCCTCTACAGTTGCTAATCCGCTTTGGCGATCTTACTAGGTAAGGACATCACCATCAACTTCTCTATATATATCTCCTAATCAGCCTAGACAATTTTCTGAAGCTCAATATCTGAAAGAAGATCATCGAATGCTTGCAAGAATATTCTGTAACCACCAAGACTCCAAGAAACAACAAGTGAGGGTGGAACAACAAAAACAAGCTAACAACATTATGGAATTCTAAGAATATTCTGTAACCATTTTTTTCACATTAGACTCTTTTTGTAATGGATAATAAGTGAATACATTAAGAACTCAACTCGCATGTGCATTATACCTGAGATATTATTAAGTGTTCGACACAACCTGTAATCTAAAGCACCCTATGTGTTGCATGCTAAAAATCTCTATCAAAACATCTTATGAGCAACTTCCAAATGGGATGTCAACATCATTCACCATTTATGCTATCAACTTCAGTTTAATCAAATTATAAGCTTGTCAAATGTGTCCTTAATTCCATATAAGAAGTGACCTGATCATAATATCCGACAAAATAGACTTCAAGGTTTTACAGTGGAATTCAGTAAAAGGTCTGCTCACAAACCAGGAATGTGCTACAAGTTAACAAACTTATTGGGATGACATACGAACAACAAATATCAAGAGTTCTTGCTTGAATGATCATTCATAACTAAGAAAAAAAGGTACCTTCCAACGTAGAACACAAAAAAGCAACCTTCCAAGGCAAGAATTACAAATGTGAATGTCATGCACATGCATGAAAATGTCATTTGTGTTTCCTTCTGAAAAACCACACTATTCTAATGGTGCACATGAGATCCCTCTCTGTAACATATGAAATCAAGCATGTTATTTTACTATTTGGTCCAATCAAAAGTGCATTTCATTCAGTTCTGAAGGAGAATTCTTTATAGGTAAAATACTATATAAATCTAAAATGAAAGCAGAGAAAACAATAGAATGCCTGGCCTCCAGATGAAGGGAAACTATCCCAGTGTATATAATTAAGAAAGTTGGTCTAAATATCTCAAGACCAGAAACATCATTCATATTCTAACTTTCACGATAACAAATAGAATATAAAAGAAATCAGAGCCGGTAATAACTGAAAAGATATTAAATGGATATAATTATCAAATTGTACACCAGAATTTTAGAATTATAACATAATTATACTATGAAACAAATAAATTAGGTAAGCACAATAAACAAAAATTGATTGCCCCATGTTTTACTAACTCGAAATGAAGAGCATTCTTTTGAAATGAGTGCAATAGAAGCACCTATTTAACATAGACATAATATTTAATAAATATGATGAGTGGCAAAATATATAGTTGAGACTATAGCCACAAAATTGACTAAGAAAAATGCCTCTATCAATGAGACAAGACATGAATTCTGCAGAAAACCACAAGTAACAGCAGAAACATCTTTGCACAATTTCACATAACTTATTAACTAATTTATACAAATATTTTATTCCAAGGTCAAGTCCATTTAAACAGTTGAAAATGCCTAGAATATGTGTAAATAAAAAGCTATCCACTCAAAAGCCCAATTCAATGAAATGGTGGTTGTCACTTACAAAATTTAGACAGTGAAATGCCAAGAAAATTGATGATCCAAACTCAACATGTAGGATAAGTTTAAATGAAAAAATATCTGTTAGGTAGCTCAATTCAGATAAATGGTAGCTGTCACTAATACACAAATTCACTCAGCTTCTATTGATGAATTGAAAGGTCAGCACAAGATTGAGGATATAAAAAGGTGTTACCTTTATACAGACAACAATGAAGGATCATTGCGTTTGTTTAAACTTTCTGAGTCATATTGTTTAGGGGTTTGGCATAAATCACATTGTAACAGACAATTTGCTATCAGTGGTTGCCCCATCCTCATGGATAGATACTCCGCTTTTCCATGCATTTTCATGGAATTGACAGCTGCGAACTCCATGAATCTTACAATCCCAGACAATTTTCGTTATGTCATCCTGAGGTAAACGAAATTCCTGTCGTTTTACTGACTTATATAGTTCACAGAAGAATTTTGGGTTTTGTAACCTAATATAATCTTTCAACACTCTCTCATGTTCTGGTAGCCAGTTCCTGGGAAAAGGAGTGTAATCACAAGATGGAATCAGCGACATTTGGGAAAACTGGACACCCTCAATGGCATCAACAAGACCCATTCTTAAAAGATCTGAATACTCTGGCACATCATTCCTGGTGTGCTCTATCAATGGTTGACTCAGGTCTCGTGAGGCAATCTTGTAAACTTTAGCACGAGACTTCAGTCTGTACCTTGCGGCATAAAGCTTAGCCAGAGAGCTCCTAATTACATAAGCACAAAATCCAACTACTTTCTTGCGGTTATCTGCATATCTATACCAATCTGCCATAGTCTCAAGGAACTTGTTCATTTGGGCATTAGTGTGAGCTTGGCCTGAATAGAACATTGCAACACATGGTAATGGTTCTGGGTCCTTGTCTCCTTTGACGAGATCAAGCTGACGGAATTGACTCACACATCTTTGCAAGTTTGCGGTCACAGATAGCAATGTCCCGACACCTTTCTGGCTTACAATCTTCCCACCAGTGGACGTATAACGTAGTGTAGGATATATAACTCTCCTGCAAATAATATGATCCAAGAATTGAATCCCTCTTGTAATATGTTCTATCTCAACCTTTGTGTTTTCTAACTTGATCCCATATGTATTCTCGCAAAATTCAATAAGCTCACTCCTCAATTTAACAGCATCCTCTCTTGGACCTCGAATCCCAATGAGAACATGCATGCCATATCGAATGTAATCCATCCTCCTTGTCTTCTCCCTACCACTGGTGGGAACAAACTCTGGCCAGGAAGGATTGTGGCAACCGTCCGTCATCGATTCCCTCCATATTGAATCAAGCTTCGATGGGCAGAAGTACTCCACAATCTTGTCTTCCATCCAGGCATCCAATTCACTTAAACATATGTTTGCAAGCAACGGGCTCAAAATTCCACAGTACCCATAGTCCGGAATCTTCACAGCCTCCTCAGGTGCAAAGCTAAAAAACACCCTCAACCAATAAGGATCAGGCTTGGGCTCATCCTCCTTCAATACTTTCTTCCTCCTAGCCATCCTCATTACCTTCCTCTTCAACCTCTTGTTCTTCATCTTCAACTTCCCAACATCCTCCTTACCACCCGACGCCCCCAACCCCGCTCTAACCGGTGTCTTACATGCGGACCTAATCAAGTTCAAAACTTTCTTATCCTTCAACCCTTTCTTCAAACAACCCATCAACAACCCAACATCCAACTCATCACAAATAGCAGAAAGATCACATTTCACAAACCAAAGGTACCCAGCAAAGTTACTCCTTATCGTCCGGATCACAGTGTGTGCACTCCTCCCCGGCCGAAACCCGTGCGACTTACTAGAAAACCTCGGTTCGAAGACCGGCTCGACCAACAACAACAGAACCTCCTGCACGACCCTATCCTGGAACAACACATCACCAGAATTCACAATCCCATCAAGAACCTTCCGTTTCTGGGGCGGACCGGAATTGGGGTGGCGGAGGATTTGGTGGGTGGAGTTGCCCCAGAGGAAGGTGCCGGAGAGGACGGAGTGGGAGAGGGAGAGGAGGGAGTGGAGGTGGGAGTGGTGGATGGAAGTCTTGGAAGGGAAGGTGCCAGTGTAGTGGGCACAGGAGCGCTGGTAGGCGAGGACCCAAAGGTCGAATCTTTTCAGGTGGCCGGTGAGGTTGGGGATTGGGGGGGAGGTGGTGGTTGGGGTCTTGGTGTAGCAGTGGATCCAGAGGGAGGAAACTATGTCGATTGGATCGGTTATCATCAGGTCGTAGGGGTTTTGGGTTTGAGGGTAGTGGGAGGTGGAGGAGGAGGAGGAGGGGGGGGGAAGAGGGGAAGTGGTGGTGGTGAGGAGGCGGAGGAAGAGGTGGTGGAGAGGGGTAGGGAGGGATAGTGTAAGGGTTTTTGGGAGGAAAGTTGGCATCTTTGGTGGTGGTGGTGGTGGTGGTGGAGGTGGAGGAGAGGGAGGGAGAGAGGTGACGTTCTCAATAGAAACCATTCATGGTCTTGGTGATTGATGGTCTCTAGCATTTGCAGCCTGATTTTAAGCACTTAAGGCAGTGTTTGATTCACCTATGTTCTATCACGTATGCTTTTATAATCAAAACCTAAATTAAATGAGAAAACATAACCAGAAAACGACCTGCTTAAGAATTGAACAGAAATCAAAAACTACCAGGCGTGTAAACTTCTGGATAAATGTTAGATATTTTAGAAAGACTACAAGTTGTGAACAAAAATACTGTATTTTTGGACTACTTTTAGAATTGTAGTTTTTTTACCAATAGTAAATTTCTTGATAGTATTTTGTATTATAATTGATTTTTAATTAACTACCCTAAATTTCAAAATAAGTGACTTTGATATCCAAAACTTTCATCGTCCACTACCATATTAATTTTGTTGATATGAGTATGTTTTACAATAAATTTTAGATCAAAATGTCTTTATATTGTGTGCGTTCTTCTTGATTTCATTCTCCATTATTCTCTATTTATTGCTCAAATCTCTTTCAAACCTTAACAAATCTAATTTGTTTCTCCCCCTTTCCACTCCATAAGTTCTTCTACTCAGGTCTTCCTTCTCTTGCTCTTATTTTCGTTAATTGTAGCAGTTCACTTGATTGAAGGAGGCATTTTTTCTCCAATCTCTTCTTTTTCTTCTTTTCCATTGTCGGTCTTACTTGTCACGCGACATGGTTTGATTTCCATTGTTAGTTTTGACATGCAGCAATCGACACATTTTCTTGCCAAATGTCTTACAATTTTGATCGAAGGAGCTAAGTGTATGTAGATTTTGAACATATATTTTAAATGCAGATTTAGTATAGAAGGGCATATCATATAGTTTAGTAAAGTTTAATGTCGTTAGTTTCAACTATATCAGTCAAGAAAAAAAATAAATTCTAGGATACCAAAGTGATCTATTTTGAAGTTTAAAGTAATAAATTAAAAATTAATCATAGTTCAAAGTAATTAAATTCTAAGGTATCAAAGTGATCTGTTTTTAAATTCAAGGTAGTAAATTGAAAATCAATTATAAAACAAAGTATCATCAAGTAATTTAATGTTTTAACAAAAAATATGTATATTTCAAAAAAAAAAAAAGGTTTAAATGAAAATTTCTTTTAGAGTTTTTTTTAACAAGTAGGGAACAAATTTTTTTTTCCTTGTAATTATGAATTAAAGAAGTTACCAACGTAAAAATTGTAATTTCAAAAACAGTTTCTTGGTAGGTTAGCTTACTAAATAAACACTTGGGATGGACTCACCCTACCTATCCAAATGCTTTGGAGGAGTGAGCAAGACCTATCTAGATTTTGTTTATTGTTTTCTCAAGTAATTAATTTTAGGTGGTGTCTTTTTGTAATTTGTTTTTATTCAATATACGCCATCATCTCTCTTAGTCTCCAATTTCAATTCTGTAGCTTGAAGGACATAGTAAGTAGGTGCTCAAATTCACTTGATTCTTGAAAAATTTCTATTAAAACTTAGCTTTTGTTGTAACCCATGCATAATGAATAGGACCGTCCAGTCATCAAATATTTGTAGGGACAGGAGACTTTCAAGATTACTTTGCAAGGTTTTAACACTTTTCTTTCAAGTTTCGTTTGAGTGTGGCCAATTGCTTCCAAGATTGCTCTTCAAATATCCATGTCGCTAGTTGACCATAACGAAAAATTTATTAATCTACAACATTTTAATGTAAATTGAAAAATGAATCGTAGCTTCAAATATCTCCTTTGAGAACCACAGAGAGCGATTCAAAAGACTTTTTAATGAATCAACTTAAGCAACTGAAGTAATAAGTTTCAAGTAGTGTTTTGAATTTTATTCATATCTTAAGAGGAAATACGCCATTCGAGATTTTTTGTTGAAATAAAAAGAGAGAGGTATATATGAACATTTCTTTTAAGGATAATACATTCATCTATTGGAAACTGAATGGTAGTTTTTGAAATAAATTTACACTTAAGGGTTGATACATAAATTTGCCAAAAAAATATATAAAAATGTGCGGTGAGCGTGGATCGAACACGCGACCTTCAGATCTTCAGTCTGACGCTCTCCCAACTGAGCTATCCCCGCTTGGTTGACAATGATGTAAATTTTATATTTACATTGTTTTAAATTGAGTAAGTTCCTTTGCAAATGTCCCGGTGCATTCATCACTGACCTTATTTGTTTGCATAATTAAAGCTTCATTGCTTGTGTGATTTTATGCTAAATTTAAAAACTCAACTCTATCTATCATATAATTGAAGCCATTTGTCTCCTTGCAGGCGTGCACAAACACACAGTCAACATTATCAAGATTTAAAAACACACTAGAAGAATACAAGGAAGAACAACAGAAGTCCTAATGGAACACACAATCAATTATGACGATGTTGGACTACCCATGATCATTGGGGTATATATAAGATCATTGGAGTTGGCAATTTTTTGGTACTAATTCTTGCATAACTGACTAATTTTGTGAAGTAGTTCAGATTCAATATACGAAATCTTGAGATGTAGTTCATTATGACAGGAATTTCTTAGAAAGCAAAAAAATCCAAAAAAAAGGTCGAATTTCAATTTAGTAATTTAAGATACTAGGATTCTTGTATAAACTAATTTTTTGCTGATAACATGAAAACCCTGTTTTTTTTTCTCTTTATAAATCCTATAACCCCTTCCTAGAATAGAATTTGTACATGAGAATGTTTTTTTTTTTTGACAATGAGAATGTTATATCTGCGGATTCTCCTTCTAGCTTACAAAACCTGCATCAGGTAGAATGCACATTGACATTGTCATTACTTTCTAATATAAACACTCTCAGTGTTGTTAGAGAAAACCTTTGTAAACTTTGAATTCATTTTTCCTAAGAGTTTTGGAAACTCATTCATCTTTAGATTTTTCTTTTTTCATTTATAACTGGAAATCTCTTTCACTTTTGACTGAATCAGGTGCTCTCCTTGTATCACATCTTCGAAGTTTGCACGTAATTAAATTTTCTTAATTCTCCATATCTATTCATATCACCACATTACTGGACTGAGTGTGGGTATAAAATGCTCCCCTTTTTTTTTCTTCTTCCAAATGCATATTTTTTTGGTATTGTACCTGAACAAATTTGAGGATTCAAAAACTGTCCTAGTTTCTAACTGCTCTCAAGGTAAGAATACTGAATGGAACTCTAAATGTATGTCATGTCCATTTCTATCTTTCATGCTATAAAGTACAAGTAGTTTTTTTTTTTTTTAATCTTCCTAATTCCCATTCCTATCATACAATCAAGTAGTCTTTGATATATTCCTCTTGTCCTTTATATGTTTTCTTTTTCGTAAATCTTCATTCTTTTGTGTTTGAATAGTTTTAAGATGCTTGAAATGTTGCTGATCATCAACCAAAATAATATTCTAGTTTTGTAACCATAAAACCTTACTTATCTTTGATCGAATAATTGAAAATGCTTGATACATATTTGATAAATCTCCAGCCAAAATCATTTTCAGCAACAGCCATAAAGCATATGAAAGGTTGAGGAGCAAGGGGTAATGATGAATCTTAAATCATGTATATATATATATAGAGAGAGAGAGAGAGTGATTAATTTTCAAGTCTATAAATGCATTTCCCATAATTTATGTACAAATTCTTATTTAGTTAAAGGGTCTGATCTAAATTATAAAGTAGATAATTCATGTTGATAATTGACATGCCGATTCTATGATAAAGAGCGACAAAATTGTTACTAAAGGGTGTAGTTCACTTCCAATATACATAGTTGTTACTTTAATTGGGGATTAGGAGGCTCAAACACCAAAGTGCAGTTTCTCCTTTAATATTATCCTGCATGGGTATATGTGAAATAATTTAACTAGAAAAGAGACTTTTTTCAAGATGAAACAGAATCGAATTCTAGTTCTTTTAGTACCCTAAGGTTGACCACACCCAATTGGAATTGCTTGAACTGTAGGTTAGACTAAATTTTGGACTTCAAAGTTTTTTATATGATTGTGCTTGGATGTGCAATCGATCATTTTTTGACACACCAACCTTATATTACTCTTTTGTATCATTTATAAATTTCACCTAATTTATGTGAATCCATTGTGTTTAAAATCCCCTACACGGATCATCAATCATCACGCCATTCTCCTTTCAATCCAAACAATTGCTTTCAATTTGATGGTCCAATGTTTCACAACTTTCTACAAAAAAAATTGGTATATACAAAAAATGACTAATTGATCAGTCCATATGCAACCTTGTGGACACATTCCTACCATGAGCTGGCTGCAATTTAGTTAGTTCCATTGGTTTATGAAAAATTTATCCCACTTTCTCTGATTATCCTAAGATAAAGACAATTTCATCCTATCTCTCATGCTATGGTTAGTCAAATGTGCCCGCTTTTTCAAAAAATTTGTATAGGATTAAAGGTACTATTTTGTTGTTGTGAGTGTAAAGAGCAAGAGATAAACAGGGGAGAAATGAGCAATAAAAGGAGATAATGGGATGTACAAACTATAAAAGAAAGATGTGAGGTGTTGTGGTCTGTGGGAGCTTGGTGGTGAAACAAGTAGGTGTAAAATGGGTTGATGAGGGTTAAAATAGCATATACTTGAGAGATTAAGATGATAAAAGTGAAACATTTTTAAGAGCTACAAGGATCATTGTCCTCCAAATGATAAACATTGCACTATTCTCAAGTCAATAGAGAAAATTAAGGGTTCAACCAAATGCTAGTTCATTCACAACACACTAAAACAAAATATGAAATTGTACTCCTTTGACGTCCACTTGAGTGATGTTGGTACGTTTAGTAAACCATGATACAACTTTAAAGGAAAAATACTTTATAAAAAAAGTGCACTCTCTCAACCCATCCATTACGTGAAGGTAAGAGACATAATGAAGAAGAGAGTATGGCTATAGTGGCAGAGAGCTTGGAATAGAACCATGGGAACCGTCCTTTGCATTATATATGTTGTTAAATAAATCGAAAAAAAAATAGAAGCTATCTTAATAAAAATAAGTATGACTTTTAGAAACAAAATAAGAATGATTTTAGTCACGTCAATGGAATCATCAATTAATATACTAGTACTAACATTTTTAACAATTAACTCCTTAAGATTATCTAAGTGGTTGGACAATGATCCTACCACTCAAAAGGTCTCAGTCCGAGACCTACCACAAATCTAGTTGGAGAACCAACTATGCTATGAAAAAAAACATTTTTGACAATTTCATTTTCTATATAAACAATCGAACAATCTATAAAAAATACATCTTCCATATTATTACTAAGCCTGGTCTTAATAGGTTTCATACTTGAGAATGCTTGTTCGGTAGTTGAAACGAGAAGAGTTAACACAAAACATATTAATTTATCTACAAGAGTATAGACCCTTGAATTCTCAATTTATGCCAGCTCATAACGATATAATTGGTAGCTCAAGTGGTATTTTTCTTGATTTGTGAAGCCTTGAGAATAAAATTTCTTTACCCAACCACAAATATCATCAACTTGGAATCTGTTATAATCATACTTAGGATCCGAAGCATCGCTTAGAGTAAGGAACTTTACAATATATTTTTCAAGATGTTTAACTCTATAATATAGAGCATATATTAGTGATAAAAATATTAATAAGATAGTGATGTTTTGAATGTGATAAGATCAATTTGACTATGAGATTGATCACATCAGACATTGTATGGTACATGCAAGTCATGTATCCTTATACCGTATTTTTTTTATGGAGTAACTCTACGTTCTTAAGCAATGAATCCCAATAATATTCTCTAAGGTATGCTACATTTGAAAATTAAATAAGGTGGACGATTTACATTATCAAAATCTTGGAGCTGTAGCCAAATGCAATCTAAAGTCATTGTATAAATTAGATCATAAGCGACCACGAACATCCTCTTGTGGTAAGGGTTTAGTAGATAACTGATCACGATAGCTAATGAATGATTAAGGAGGTTTAACTTTAATTAAAATATCAATACTAGAACAGCATGCCTCCAAGGTTTTCAAAATTAAAGCACTCAGTTTGAAATGCACAAGACCATCACCATTTTCCATGCATATTTCCTTCTCCATTGCGAAAATTATTCAATGTGTTTGGACACACCAATCTATAAGTGCATCTGACTAATGTGCATTTGATGCATGGCATCATTTCTCTTTCTATGCATTCTTAGAACACTTTCATTGAATGCAACAACTCACACCCGACAAAGAGATTAGAGAGAGATTTGTACATTCATTAGTCGACTATGGTGACAAATCCATAAGATTCATTGATGGATTTATACCATCGTTAAATGTTTATATTGCCATATACGATAAAATGCTTCTTTACCTCTCTTTTTCCTTGACTTGAATTATTACGATTGAATGTCCTTAAGGACGATTGATTGAGTAAAATTAGTTGATATATAAATAATAATAATAATAATAATGAGTCTTCGAATAGATAGGAAATCGATAATGGGTTTTTCCATAAACAATGCATGCAATGGAGACGATTGATAAGTCTTGTAATAATCATAATGGAGGAGAATTATAATTTAGATCATAGGTCTCAAGTATTAAATTTCTCTCACACCTATTTAAACTTTGGGGGAAAAATTTTCCTACTTTGTATTCATCATAATTGTTGGATATGTTATGGTCTTAAAATAGTAAGAACATGTTACAACTCTTCAATTTCAATATCATAGGGTGCTCATAAGGTAGTTACTATGGTAAAAATATTTGACCCAAGTGCACAATGGCAAAATCAGGAAGTTTTTTTCCCAATCAAATCCAATTTAATGCATACTAACAAAGATAAAAAGAAAGAATATATGTATTTTTAGGAAGAGTCTACGGAATTTTCCCAAGGATACTGTAGATTTTGGTGGATACAAGAAGCTTACAATCATGATTGTTAATTTAAATATATTTGATGGTAGAATTTGCAATTACAAACAAACTATTGTAATCTTAGAACTTCTATTCTTTTTTAACGTTAAAAATTTCAAATTTTAAGAAATTATAAAAATACCACAATATTTTTCTTCGTGGTCCAATAAGAGAATCTATTACATATTATGGGCATACTCTCCTTAAAAAATGTATGTGAATTAAAAACATTTATAGGATGAATGCTCTATATCAAATAGAGGTTTCTCTCAATATAAGTTTATTACATTTTATTATTAAGAGATATCCACTATGCATGTATTAGAAGTTTCAGAATGAGTATTATTATAAAAGAAATGTTATTCAAGTTATGAACGACAATTTATAATTTATACAATATGATAGAATATGTAATGGATGATGATGCTTAAAATGTCACAATAAATTACAAAAATTAAATATTGCTTGTTAGAAAATAAGTTTATGATATAATGGATATGTTTGACAACTAAATTTGTATAAAACACAACACACAAAAAAAAAAACTAACATACATCTAAAAAAACAAGAGAAGCAATATCATATAAACTAATAATAATCTACAAAGTATCTTTGACTTCAAAGATGCAATCAACTAATAATAATAATGCACAAACAAGTTGTAATTAATGTGTAACAGAAAAATATATACATAAAAGAAAAAAGCGTGGACAATGAGAATTGAAATTTTGACCTCTCAGAAGCACAAAATCAAGATGGACTAGACCCTGTAATTATGCTGTCATACAATCATACAACCTCATTCCTCTTAAATATTTGATATATAGATCTTGTAGAGGCACTTGCGAATATTATATATGAGATGGACTAGGTTAAAGAGAGATTTGTTATATAAAGAACTTAAATTATGTGAAAAATCAAGATATAAGGCACATTAGCCATATAATTTCTAAAAATGGTCTTTGTCTCTATCTTCCCCATTCCTTTACAGCTTGGAAGGTGAAATTGTTAACAAAAAATAATCATCATTGAATAATCTATCTTAGCTTCATTTTATACAAGTTCTTTGAGTTATACCTTGATTTCATCTATCATGTTTTAGTGAATGACGTTGATGGAGTAAAAGAGAGAGGAAGAAACAAAATTACTTGAATAGAGATGGTGAAAAAAGATTAAATCATGAAGTAGTTTTAGTTAGTAATAAATTTAAAGAATAGACTCATGTTGCTGAGCTCACATAGTGTGATTAAAGGATTGTTGTTGTTTCTTTTTGTGTCTTTTAATAATATATCATCTCTAGATGTATACTAACAAAAATTATAGAAATTGAATATGCCACTAACCATTAGTTATATAATCCATGTTAAAGTTCTAGTCATGCATGAAATATTTCACACACAAATGATGCAAAGACATGTGCTTCTTATATCAAAGATTTTTTCATGAAACATTCAAATTAACAAATTTCATTATTATTTTTATGCTTAATTTAAATGACATGGATTCTTTTGAAGGTGTTGAGTTGAAAATGGATAACACATGCTATAGGGCTAACAGGGCAAGGCCCATAAACATGCCAAGACTTAGTGCTACTACTAAAGTATCTCAAAGTAAATTCATTGGTAAACGGGTTAAAAAGGCAGGTAGTGGTGGAGTAATACGTGGTGAAATCGTATGTTATGGTGATAAACTCTACCTGGTATGTTACACTGCTCTTAATTTTATAAAAAAAATCATCAAACACTTTTTCTACAGTAAATTTATTCATTTCCTATTAATGGAAAATATTATTATATATTTGAACTTCAAATCCTAACTTCATGATTAAAGGATGAAGGGGCATGACACTCAATCTAGCAATGAAAAATTAATGATATATGTTTTATACTATAATAATAAAATCTACATGATTAACATACTTTCACAGAAATTTAAAATAAAGAAAATATGGTGTACATAAGCCTCATATTTTTATATTAATAATTGCTTCTTTTTTCAGATAAAGTTTGAAGATGGATCCTATGATGAACTTTCTCTGAAGGATATGAAACCAATGCTTGTCAATGCAGAATGAGAGATCATTTTCCAATGAAACCACAGCTATGTAAACTTCTCGTTGCATGCTGTAAGTCTGAAACAATAAAGCCCACAGAAGAGGCTTCTAAATAATGTGGCATTTTGTTGTGCTATTTGTGTTGAACAAATGATTTTATAATATAAAAATATTGCTATTGGAGAATGCATTTTCTTGAATGCCTATGTCATCATCCATTCTTTAAAATTGTCTACTTTATTATGATTGTAATATTATGCTTCAACAAACTAATCAAATTATATTCATAATCAAGACAAGACATAGGAAGAACAGTACGTCAGTACCTAGCTAATTAATCTGACATTTCTTAGCAAGCGAAGTGCAGCAAGAGACTGATTGTTTTCTGCATGCTAGCCTTACTTCAATCACTCTCGCATTACTTCAATCACTCTCGCACAAATGATAATAGTTTAAATCTTAAATTGTTAAATGAGCTCAACATAGCTCCTAGCATGATGCTCATTACGTTGTTAGATGAGATGCTTATCCGACAGATTTCACATTTATTAATAGAAGATGCAGGGTGGAAAAATACAATAAGGATGCAAAGACATGCTCATTTACAGAACTTCTTAAACCAAACCCCAATGTTAAGGAAGCTTTCAAAATCAGACTGCGGCCTGTAAGAAGAAAATGTGACGTTACGTAATTTCAAATAATAACATTCAACACATCATCTGGATATTTTATTCTTAGTCTGGACTTAGCCTCGTGAAAAGAATACGAACCTCTCAATTCCATGGAAATCATTTGGAAATACAATCACTTTGACCTCAGCTCCTTTTTCCTTTAATGCCCGTGCATACTGAAGTTTAAAAAGATAAAACGTTGCATGAATAACCAAATGAGAAGTATATCCAAAGCTCTTTTGAAAGAAAAAAAGGCAAGCCACAGAACAGATATGTGGTGAAACTACATGTATGAAGCATAAAGTTCAGGTTAAGATCCTGATTTATGTTTGACGCTTCCAACATAAATTCATGCCAAATTCACAGCAATTATGATCATATCTATAACAAGCATCATCTACCTTACATGCTCGGGTAATAACATATTCCAAATTACGAGAAAAAAATTCATGTTATTTTTTTATGGTAGGTGAACAATGAAAGGATAATATCTCAATATACGAAAGTGAATCACAAAGTCTTAATTTTCAATAACTACGACAATACAAGCATGATTAGATGAAATGTTATAAAGCCTACATGTGAGCTCTGAGGTGTCCATTCCTTCTAGGAGATATCTTTGAGGATGGGTAAAGCATAGCTGATGTAACAAAAAAGTATTAGAGATGTACCTGCAAGCCATTAGAAACAGGAACTCGAAGATCTTGAGCACCCAAGAGAAAGAGTGTAGGGGCTTTGACCTGAAGATAATACCACTTTCTTATAAACTCAGCAACACTGTGCAACCAAGGTTTTTTTTTTTAATGAGCGGTTAAAGAGAAAATTTTATTAAAAACCGGAAAAGAGATACAAAAACAAGAGTTTAAAAAAGCATAAAAACGAAACACTCTTTATCAAGGTCATAAGGAGCACAAAAAATGGAAAACCAGAGTCAGGTCAGGAAGACAAAGGCAAGAAACAGAAACAAACAGACCAACACAGACAAAGATCCTCCCTCTCAATCAGCAACCAAGGTTTCATTCTAATATTATGATGAAAATTCAAATAGAAAACAAGCCACAAAATTATGTTGAAAGATAAAGAAGGAAGTACGTATTTAAACAGGGAAACATAAATACAAACTAAGAAATGTATCTCTCATTAGAAGAAAGTTACTCCATGTAAGGTTTACATTAGTATTCCTAAAGTTTTTGTTATTATCAAATCCTTATTTGTTGTGGTCTGCTTGTATAATCTTGTTCCATTTTGTTTCACATGATTCTAGTTATATGTTAACCGCTTTTAATATGTATATATACTAGTGATAGCGTACAGTCTACCCTTTGATCTACTTTTATGTTGATAAATTTGCCTCCTAAACTTTGGTCTTGTGGCTCTTTTAATGAGGACGTGTTGCCTTTTTTACAGCCCAGAATCCAAGAAAAACACAGATATCCGTATGTAAAAATTGAAAGCTAGTTATAACTCTGGACATGGAACTCAAAAGAAAAGCGCATATTGATAAATTTGCCTCCTAAACTTTGGTCTTGTGGCTCTTTTAATGAGGACGTGTTGCCTTTTTTACAGCCCAGAATCCAAGAAAAACACAAAGATATCCGTATGTAAAAATTGAAAGCTAGTTATAACTCTGGACATGGAACTCAAAAGAAAAGCGCATAGTCCATGTGAACAATTGTGTATGAAATTGTTCACTTAAAATTTGTAATAGTTCCTTCGCTTATAAAAAATATGAACTTTTGATTCGGTACTATGTCTGTCCTTCTGCCACAAAAATAGCTGGAAAGAACAAAATGAGTGGCTTCTTCTTGAGCAAATTTGATCTATACATTGTTCTCCTTGACTGACAGACTAATCCTCAATAAAAGTTTTTTGTCAAAATTTTCTACAGCTGGAAGAGCATTGGAGAGCACTGAAGTTTTCTTCAGGTATCGCCTTGGTATTATTATTCTTTTGCATGCTCGTAATGTCTATTAGTGAATGGATAATTGTATCATGTAATGTTTCTGCTTTCAAACTCGAACATTTCAGATTGCTTCAAGCAACTTAAATTTAGAAATCAAATATTTTGCTTTCATGTGCTATTCTTGCATGGGTTTTGCATTATGATTTTCCTCTAATCTCATTTTGGTTCTTATACTACCACATGTTGAAAAAATGGACTTCGTTTCTAGTTTAGAAGCTATTATAGACACATATTTGTCTTTGCTGCAGATTTTCCAAAATTATAGCATTCACATTTAAATACCGTCATATAAAGTAATTTTATGTCATTACAAGGTAGGGCATCTTTTGCTCTAAAGCTTGATATGCTAAGTACATGTTAGTTGTGATGGTTGCAGCTATGTATCCCTAAAAGCATCATGAATTGGGAGCATGGTTTTCACTCAAGTACTTAAAATATTTGTGTAAAGGCAAATTTTAGATATGATTGGTGTACACAAGAAATGAAAAGGCACTATTTTGGATTTTTTTCCAGCAAACGTGACTTAACATGTTTCTAAACGAATTTCCTGTGATTTAACATGTGACCCACCTGATTTTAGCATATATTTGTATAATTGTATTATTTATTTTGTTTTTCTAATATAGGGTGATAACCTTTGAAAGATGACCAACAAAACAACTACTAGTAGCAAGGAGTTATAATTCAACGTAGGTTATACATTTTTTGATTGTATTCTTTTGATAAAAAATAAAAAAACTTCATTGTTATCCTTTCTAATTCTTTTATATGATTTTTTAATATAGAATTGAAAGTTATGGTTGACGTTCAATCAAAGGAAGTCCTTTTTAGTCAAAGTCGAGCTTCCACTCCAAATGTTATTGCAACTCCATTAATTCCTAGTGTTAATTCTCGTGATGTGATTGCTATTGTAGATTTCAAAGAGCCTAAGCATTGAAAGAAATTAAAATCAGAAGCTTAGTTACATTTTACACGAGAAGTACTTGAAAATGGTTCAATGAAAACTACTTACAACTATCAGAAGACAATACTTGAAGGTAGAAGCACCAAAGAATTAGTTGTCATCACTTTTTGAGAAATTAAGTAAGTTAATTGTTAATATTTCTTTATTTTGATTTTTATTATACAATCAAATATTATATCTAACATATTTCCTTTGTTTTGCTATTGATAGACCGTTGCTATTGAGTGAGATTAGCTATTGTTATCTAAGTATATTTTAAAATTAAGTCATTCGTTTTTTTTAACTTTGAGCATGATGTATATATATTTATTAATCAAGTAATTTTTTCTTTTGTAGGTGTGATTAATGAAAATGAGACAAACTCTGGATTTAACAAAATTGACAATATAATATGCAAGAACATTGATTTTTTGTTGTTGCGTTTTTTAGCACAACTTAAAATCTTTTGTTATTTATTTGTGTTTGAACTTATATTATTAATTTTTGTTTTATAATTTGAACATTTGTTGTTTATTTGTGTTTACACTTATGATCCATTTATGTTCAAGAAGAATTGAGATTATGATCAATTCTTATTTGAAGAAACTTTGTAATTATGATTTATGATTTTTGGTTAAAACTTGTTGAATTATTATTGTCGATGTTTGATTATCATGTTGTTTACATTTATTTTTTATAAAAATAGGTTATATACTCATTGAATGGTATTCAACGAGTACTTGAAGTGTTATCTTATAGTTTTTGGTTTATTATTTACAGGTTTATAATGTTTATATTTCAAATATTTCAGATATGGATGTATTCGTATTTTAGATAATATCAGAATTCAAATGCATCCGATAAATTCAAATATGGATGTTAAATTTAACATTCGTTCGGATATGGATATAAATTCAGATGTAGATGAAAATTTTAGAATTCGAATTCGGATATTGACAGATTCGCTTTGTATTCACTCTGTTTGTACTCCTAGTTTTAGTCTCTCCTGTCTTCCCATAACACCTCATTTCCTATCCTGATTTTACAGCCAAATTGTCATGCCTTATGCTATCATGTAATTCATGTTAACAGATTAATCTCAACTGGTAATGTTTCTTGCATGTCAGTTTATTCTTCGGAGAAATTCGTGCTGCATATGCAGTAATCAACGAAGATTGCTTGATAACGAATTTATGTCCCATTTTAACACTAAAACAATGATAAAAAGACAAAAAAACTAACAAAACTTAGTAATTTTGCTTCCTTGCCACTATGAAAAGGATTAAGATTGGAATGACTTAGATTTGACCTCTTTTGCAGAATCAACCACGAAAAAAAATCATTGGACCATGTCAGAGAAACATACTTTTGATAAGTGAGATATAGGAGATTTGGTGAAGAAGTGATTTAGATGCTCCATTGAGGGGGCTTCCGTAAAGGAATTTATTCCCTCAGTACCGTATGCCTCCACATAGACCCAGTCAGGGATATCAGAAGTTCCAACCATCAGTGAAAGGTTGCAGACAGGATTACGCACAGCTGCCACTTTGAATCTCTCTGAAGCCTGAAACAGACAGAAATTCAGGATGACACAAATTACAAGGTCTATGAAAAACAAGCCAAAAAGAATATCTAAAGAACACTGGAAAAAAGTTCAACATTCAGACTAGGAGTAAATGTGGGGCTAGTTTGGTGACGTTTCATAGGGAACGGAGATGATTCATTTGTTTTTGTCAGGTCAGTCTTGCAACACATACACGCTCTATACGTAACACAAACTCCTATTTTGGGTAATCCATTAAACCTTGATGGGAAGTCAAACCTATCCCAGAAGTGACACGGCCTTTGACTAGTTAATATTCTTAAATGCAATATTGCCATGGAAATAATGCTAATTTTTACAGCATAAATATACTAGTTCCAATCACTTGAATAAAAATTGTCTCAAAAGATCAAATAAAATGACCACCAAGAAGCTTGTAACTAAAACACCAATTTGCGAATCCTACACCATCAAATAACTAATTAATTACACACTCCATATCAATAGTAAGTCAAGCAAACAGGAATAAGATCAAAACTCAAGGAAACCTGATATCTATCTTTCTTATGTTGACTAATCACCAAAATTATAAAGAACTCCATAACTCCCACACACAGAAGTTCTGTATTATTATTATTTTTTAACTACCACATTATTGCCTAAGTGCCTACTGATCCAAAGCAGGAAAGGAATGATGTCTTGACATGCATGCCGGAAAACAAAGGGATGCGTAACAGCAAAAGTGCCCAAGGCGACACATAGGAACCCAAGATATTCCCATTCTTCCTGCATATGTTGAGTAGGTGCCTAACATGGTAGCACTAAGGGAACCTTGAGCGTTAAATTTGCCCCCTTATCGACCACTACACTAACAAATAGGTGACAGCGATATTCACATGATTTCTTAAATAACTACCATTACGTGACCTGAAAAGCCAGGGAGTTGTCAAGGTCTGGATAAGATAGGGGAGAATGTACAAATAGCTTCACCCAAAGTGCAACTTTGAAAAGCACAAGTGCACAACCAAAGAAACAAAAACAAGATGGATGATATTACAAGATTAAGAACTTAAGAATATTATAAACAAAATAAATATTTGAAACAAAATTTTTAAACTTCCTCCCTTGGTTTTAAGATAGACATGAAGATTTGATTAGATTTATGTTGAATCACAAGTCATCCATCAAAACAAAATATGGTCCTTCTCCAATCTATTTAACTGAAAGTTGGCCAAGAAGAACCGTTAGATATATTAATAGTTACGTATATGGGTTAGATGGATTATTAGATATCCATATAATAAGAGCCCTCCTATATATATGTAATCCTTCTCATAGTAATGCATTGTGCCTTATTCTTTCCCCTAATCTTACATGACATAAGAGCTTAGGTCTTCAAAAAAAAAAAAAAAAAGAGTTCACTACTCCCTGTCGGGCCTCCTCCCTCCTTCCCTTCATTCGGAACCAAGTTTTGAGGCAACCAACGGCCTTGTGCGGTGCCATCGGTGGTGCCTTGGTGATGTTTTAGGCTACCGCTACACCAATTGATGTACTGAGGACCCTAGGGTTGTGTGTATGTCCTAGGTGTGCCTCTGCTTCCACCGTGTGTGCCTGAACATGTGCTGTTTGGTGTATTTTTGTATCCTTTCCTGTCAATTCTTTGCCAGGTTGTCTTGGTTGATTGAAGGATGACCTGCACTTGTGATATATGGATAAAAAATCTCACTAGAACCTCGATCAAGTTGGATGGAAAGAACTATTTACTGTGGTCTCAAAGAAAGAACTATTTACTGTAGTTTCAAACCTTTGAGAATTTTCTTAACACACATTGGAAGATCCATCATATAACTCTATGACTCATGATCCTTTCGATGTGAAATATGTTGCGTATAAAGATTAGTTTACTAACGATTGTGTTGTGATCATTGTTCCTAACATCGACACGTGTCGGTAAAATTTTGCCGCCACGTGTTAGATTTGCATAATAGAGACACAACATTAGCATGTAAATCTGAGTTTATTGGATTTTAGTGGGCGAGTCGATTTCATGTCGACAGAAACTTGGAATTTTTTTTATTGTAAAAAGGTGTATCGACCGACACGAGGTTCATAGGTACTTCTCAATCTCTATTCTCTCCATTTCTCATTCTGTTACTCTTCTTCAAGATTTTTCTCTACACAGCCAGCTACCTTCTAGTCTTCTTCAAGAATTTTTCACTTGTTCGAGCTCTCTACTCTAAAGGCACGGCCAAGCCAGTTGCTCTTTGCTTATCTTGCATCTCTCCTCCCTCTTTTCCCATATCTTTCACGGGTCTCTGTTCTCTCCATCAAGAGTCTCCATTTCTCATGCTTTTTTTTTGGGAATTTTGCTTTAATTTTCATGTAGATTTACAAATTACACTTAAATCTTAGGAATTAACACTTACATCTTTTGTTTTGATACAAATCTTAGGTATATTACATTGATTTACTATAAAAATACATAGATCTTACGTTTTTATATATAATTTTTTCATTTTTTTCATTTTTTTGGTATTTTAATGTTAATAACTTGAAAATCAGCAAATCAATAAAAAAAGGTTAAAAAAAAACAGAAAATCATATTTTAACCTAATTAAGGTAAAAATCAAAAAATCAGTAAATCAATAACTTAATATTACATAGATATAACCTAATACAGGTAAAAATCAGTAAATAAAAAATCATAAATTCAGATATTTTAAAAATTAGAAATTCAGAAAATATTGAAAACAGTGAAAAGAATTCAGATATTTTTAAATAAGTTAATAAATAAGGAAAATAATAAGAACTTGAAAAAAAGAAAATATTTCCAAATTTTGCAGAAAATCAGAAATAATATTAAATGTACAAATTATTAATAAAATATCTCAAAAAATTGTACAAATCATAGAAATTTAAAAAATAAGGAAACATATTTTAAATGCATGAGTATCTTTTTTCATATAATTAAACTCATTTAACTTTTTGTTTCCAGTCTTCATAATGTCAAGTTTTGATAAATTTCAAAGTATTGGAAGTGACAATGAGGAGAGAATTGCTACATCTGTTGATCTAGGATAGTTGCATAGATATGTTGTCGATAATGACAGACAAAATAGAACGCAGGTACTGTGGAAAGAGAATGATGAATAAAGGTATTACAAGATTGAACTAACACCTTATTGGTGAATACAACAATATCAATAGGTGTAAGTCATGTCCAACTATTGTTCATAAGAGAGTTACTAAATGACACAAAATCTAAGACAAGTGATATGACTAAAAAAAGATGAAAAATTTAATAAAATTCTGTTTGATGAAGGAAAACGTGAATATAGAATTAAACGTCGGTTTCATGTCGGACTTCGGTTCGACAAAAATAGGAAGTGTGTCGGACTTCGGTGGAAATGCGGTAAATTTACGGGAGTCCAAAAAAATGGTCAAAAACTTTAAATTTTAATTTGAAACTCTTGGATAAGCTAAAGTAGGTAATAATCTACATCTTAAACTACTTAAATTAACTTCTTCAATATGTATCACATTAAAATACAGTAGATGGACCTAACAGAAATATCCTAAAGTGTAAATAATACATAAAAATGCTTAATAAAGGTTTAAGCTAAATCATTATGCTACATGACCTAAATAATACTTAAATCATTATGTTAAATCCTAAAAAATTATAAAAACTTACTCATTTTATAGAATCATTATGTTAGATCTATTATCTATATGATGAATTAAAATATTATTACGCTAAATCTTTATTTTTTAATTAATTACAAATTAAATATGAACATTTCTTAAATAAAAGAAAAAATTTACTACATAACAAAGACTAAAAGGAAAAAAAGAGAGAAAATGATGGTTACAAACATAAGCCTGGACATGATAGGACGAAAGCTTTCATCACTAAGCCTTATCAAATTATTAACTACTATATTATACTCCATATGTATTTCCAATTTGTTGGAAGGTAGTAAAACCTTTTTTGCAATAAAGGACCCAAAAAAAAAAAATAGATATAAGCTCGGATCTCTCGTCACAACTCATAAGCTTTAAAAGGAAAAAAGGGGATCGAAACATATCATACATGCCAACACTCAGCAGACTTTAAAAGTTAAAAAAAGAAGGAAAAACACAGGGACGAACTTAGTTGGAGGCTGTAGCGGAGGGATGCGCTCATAGAGAAATCTAGAAGACTAGGGCAGATCGACAGAGAGAAGGGCAGACGGCGCAAGAGAAGCTTGAGGAGAACTGAAGAAGGCGCCAGACAGCAAAGGCGGATGACGCAGGACGATCGACGACATTGTAAGGCAAAGGTGGACCATGCAGAACGACGGACGGTGCTGGACGGTGGACGGTAGGATGGTTGGTTGGACGACTACTAGAGAAACTTGAGGAAGAGGAGGAGAGGAGATGGGAGAAGGCGTAGCTGATCGACGAAGGGGATCAGTGGCTTTTAAAGCCGCGTAGTTCGGGTCGATTTGTAGAGGAGGTGTGTCGGCTGATACGTGAAATTTTGCGTTAAAAACTACCAAACATCCGCTGATGTCCACCGATGCCTCCGACATCCACCGAAATATCGTTTGACATAAGGTAAGTCGCGACATACGTTTAAATGTCGTTTCTATAACTTGACCTACTGATACGTGTCGGCGAAATGTCGCCGACACGGATCTACATTTGGCACCATGAACGTGAGCCTATCATCATACCAAATTCAGATGATGATATAATATATTCTTCGTATTGTCCTACACAAGATGAGAGAGACATGTATAGAAAAGCAATAATGAAGTCAAGAAATGAAGAATGACATAAAAAGCAAATTCAGAGATTCTATCATCCTAGAAGTATCAGCGGAAGTAGAAATAGAAGTGGCAATGGTAGTGCACAGAAAGATAAAGGTAAAGACATTACAAGAATGTTTAGAACATACACTCAAAGATATGATAATCCAAATTCAACATGTAAAATTGAAAAGTTGAAACAAAAGGCTATCAAAGGTATGTTTGAAAATGCCAGAGAGAAAGTTGATCAAGCAGTGGCCACAGTGGCCAAATACATGTTTTTTAATGATATTCCAACGAATACTACAAAAAGACCATATCTACAACATATGCTTGAGATAACGGCCAGAGAACATACGGAAGTAAAAGCATCAATTGATCAAGATATAATGAACAAGTATCTTAAATAAAAAAAGGAAGAAATAGAAGGCTACATTAATAGCTTTAAATAATGACTAATCTATGAGATCACTATTATGCATGATTATTGGGCAAGTACAATCAAAAAATAGATTATCAACTTCATGGTTTACTGTGATCATAGAATCAAACGTCGGTTTCGTGTCGGACTTCGATCCGACAAAAATAGGAAACGTGTCGGATATCGGTGGAAATGTCGGTGGAAACGCGGTAAATTTACGGAAGTCCATGGAAATGGTAAAAAAACTTTGAATTTTGATTTGAAACTCTTACATAAGCTAAAGTAAGTAATAATCTACATTTTAGACTACTTACATCAACTTCTTCAATATATATCACATGAAAATACAGTAGACAGACCTAATAGAAATATCCTAAAGTATAAATAATACATAAAAATACTTAATAAATGTTTAAAAACAAAAAGACTCAAAAAAGTTACCTTATATATGCATAATACCATGAACAATGCCTTGGTGGATCAAAATATTCTTCCTGTACATCAACCATATTGTGTTCTCGATGAATTTGTTGTCGAATTTGAGACTCTCTCCAGAACACATAGTTGTTCCAAGACATATGATTATAATATGTCTGATATTCATTAATGAAGTAGTGGTATTGTAATATTGGCAGTTGTATTAAGAATCCCATTAATGGATATTGAGGAATTATATATATTGGTTGAGGCTGTCGAGTAATATAAGAATGACATAGAGGACGTTCAAGTAGTTGCTTTTCATATTGTTTTTTAAATTTTGCTGATTTTTAAATAAATTATAACAATGCCTTCTGCCTATGAATCCCGACCCTGACCGGCAGATTCAAGGCTCATTTCCTTCTTCTTCTAGACTACCGGACGGAGTCTAGATTGTCTCATCCCAGATTCTATCCGTACGGACGAATCTCGGTGCTACCTTTTCGCCTATGAATCTCGATCCTGACCGGCAGATTCAAGGCTCA
>JAMKQA010000887.1:0-11542 GCA_024699735.1 Posidonia australis | reverse complement strand
CAACATCCATATGATAGTATTGGCTCTGTCAGCATGCCACATCACCAATCCACATACATACCCTTGTCTGCTGCACAATAAGCACATAAATTCACCAGTCCCATAAATAATCTATTCGTGACCACGTTTAATGCAACCAGACAAGAAGGCACTCTTTTACTTGTTATAACCCAAAATCTAGCTTAGTGGGGAGTAAATGGTAATTAACAACAGAGAAAAGACATCAACCAACCACTTTTTATGGTAGTATATCCCAAGGATTATATGACCGAACTACATTTTCTAAATAATGTGAGCAATTCAGAACTTCACAATGTCTCCTATTTAAACGTCAATATCCTTGTCAAGATCATAGACTGGTCTGAGATCATCACACAAACTAGGATTCTAAAGGTGTCTTTCACTCACAAGTGCAATACTAATCTAATACAACAATTATTGAAAAATTATGATCGTTTACCTACAATGTTGGCCTTCTATCATGCTTTAGGCCCAGCATTCTAAAAAACGGTTGACACGCCCATTTAGACGGTGTTTACATGTGTCTGGATGATGCCTGTGTCATTTAGCGGCTACACGGGCTGCTAGAAGGATCGGGCCGACACGGCCTTTCTTCCCATTTCACTCCATTTACACTGGGGTGAAATGCATCATAAGAAGCTACAATGGGCTTCCACCCCATTTGAAGAATGTCATTTAGCGGCTACAATGGGCTTCCAGTTCCATCGTTAATATCACTATAAAATTCAGTGCACCATAAGAAGCCACAGAGAAACGATGGAAAGCCTCTAGTTCCGAGTGTTGCACCAGTTGTGCAGGTGATATTCGTCTAAGTAGTATTAATATCACTAACATGCATATTGGCATCACTTATGTTGATAAATTGCTAATGTCATGGTGATAAATTGCATTTTAGACTATTTTTGATGTATTGCAAGGAGGAAAAATACAATAAATGTAATTACATTTTAGAAATTAACATGGACTAAGGACTGCAGAGCCATTATAACAAATAGCAAGGCATGAATATAGATATTGTTCAATGAGACTACGTTATTCACCATCTGAAAGAGCATACGTACTGAAAAGATTAAAAATGATAGCAAGGCATGTAGTATAAATCGTCGTCTCACTTAAAAGAACAATATAAATGACAATCAAACCTCAAGTTCCAGTATTTCTGGTTTCCTCAGAGCTAGTCCCGTGTTGACTTTGAGATTGGACTGATTGTCTTGCAACCAGATGCAAAGTGTCCCCGTCTTCTATGTCTGCTTAAAGGCAAGGAATACGGCTACAAGAGCAAACACATGGTCAATACATGCAAGCTCCAAAGTAATAAAGGTTAAAGGCAATTCTATGGCAACAATCTCTAAAATGCTCAAGTTGACAGGGGAGAGGCAAGGCACTAGCTTGACTGAAAAATATGATATATAAAAAGCAAGAGCAAGGTAGATGATAATATCAAAACACTGATCAAACTAGAAATTTCTATTTGGACACTGTAAAGGTAAAACACTGTGAGAAGGTATAGACATCTAGAGGAGAATAATATCTACAACAACTTATTCTTTACTATAATATTGTCCCACCCCATTCTACATCTCCGTCAAAAAAATCAATTGGAATTCTACTTATTTTAGCCAACAAAGCTGATATCATCAATTAAAATTAAAGAAGACTTTTGAAATTATCTATTTCTCAAAAACCCCTATTCATTCTCCCATCCAAACATTTAACACAAATCTTCACTCTTGTAGACAATCTAAAAAAGGAAACGATGTGGAAATCAGATTTAGAATACCACACTTTCCACAAATTAAGTTAATGACATGGTACCTTCTCCCTTTCACATGAAAATCAAACGCAGCTGTCCAGAAGGGACACCAACAACACTTGCTATGTTCTCTTTCAACAATGAAACTGGCTTCTGAAACTAAGAAATTCAAGAAAATACCAGATTTAGAAGTTGCAAAGGCCATTATAGCAACACATGATATCTGTTATCAGTGAGGAAAGTTGGTGTTACAGATCTTCATATGCCACAAATGGGTCGGATCTTCCACGCCACTTTGTGGGGTTTTCTTTCAGGAAACTCAGTTACGTACCAATGACGGGAGGAGGAGACGAAGGCGTACGACAGCTAGTAGCAAGCACGAAGGTGGAGATGGAGGCACATGACGGCGAGGAGGCAAGAGTCACGAAGGGCACAAACAAGAGAGCACAGGCAGGAGGTAGGATGCACGGAGGAAAAATGCTTGGTAGGCCAGAGACATGGACGTAGTTTTCGTGAGAGACCAGAGCAAGAGATGAGAGGGAGAGAAGAGGCAATGGGATGAAAAGGAGCAATTTGGCCGCAAGTCGAAATTTTAGGGTAGATATAGCGAAGAAAAATACCGAAGATATGTCCTTGCTATTTCCTCGTTAATTACATATCAAGGACATAGTGAGGATATTTTCACGATAAATCCTCGCAATATTATTGCAAGGACATATCCTCGCTATGTCCACACTATTTTTCCACGGTATAATTTTACGGGGACAAATCCTTGCTATTTCCTCGCTAGTGGTCCTCGCTAATTCAAGAAATTGTAGTAATGGTTCTTGGTATGGATGTAGAGGTAAATGATACTCATCTTGAGGAAATTGTTGCGGTCATTGAGGTTGAGAATGCTACTGATCTTGGGATTGCTAGTGACTCTAGTATTGATGAGAATGTTGGGGCGACTGAGGTTGAGAATGGTATTGCAATGGGTTCAATTGTTGACGCAAATGTTGTTGGGATGTGCTCTCAAGGTAATGTTTAGATAGACCGGTTGTCTTCAGTGGATAGGCCTCGTAGAGGTAGGCCTCACAAGCATAGGATGTCCCTAGGGATAGAGGATATGTTAGTGACTCAAGAAATGTGATGGATAAGGAGCTGCATGGGCATTTTACAAGAAGCAAGGCTAAGATGAGGTCTGGTGCTCTGGGCAATGCCTTCCTTATATTATCCAATAAAGATAATTGTATGGAATGCTAGGGGTCTTAGGAACTGTCCTATAGTTTGGAGGTTGAAGTGCTTGGTTAAATCTTATAAACCTTTTCTTGTTGTTGTGCTGGAACATTTTATTAATACTACTTGTAGCTCCGATATTATATGGTCTTTGGGCTTTGATAAATTTTTGTCTAGTAATGAGGATCAATCCAAAATTTTGTTGTTTAGCAAATCACATATTCAGGTTGAAGTTCTAGCTATGTGCTCTTAAGGGTTGACAATTTCAGTTGATGAGGGGGTGTTGGCTATGAAGATACTTGTTACCTTTGTTTATGCTAGTTGTCATGCTGTGGAGAAGTGAGACTTGTGGAATTTTATCGTTCTAGTGGTGATTTGGATGCATCTGTTCCTTGGGTAGTTGTTGGTGATTTTACCATAGTCTTGAATGAGAAAGAGGGAGGCTATATGCCTCGTCAGTTATGCACAGATGAGTTTAGAGAATGCTTAGATGTGTGTTCTCTTTTGGATGTGGGCTTTGCTGGTTCTACTTTTACTTGGTGTAACAACCAGTAGGAAGAGGACTGGATAATGGCTCGATTGGATAGATGTCTACTCAATGCAAGAGACAGTGATATTTGTGCTAAGGTTACGCATTTGCCTAGAGTTTCTTCTAATCATGCGCCTCTCTTTGTTCAGTTCTTTCATGAAAAGGATCTTGACCCTAAGCATTCTAGTTTTTGGACGTGTGGATTCTGGATTCCAACTTCCTTACTATGGTTAGGGACATGTAGGAGGGTGATGTTGATGATGGAGGTGACTTTTCCTTAGATGGATTTTGAAAATGAAAAGGCTCAAGGAGGCTTTGCGCTATTGGAGCAAGTCATCATTTGGGGATATTTTCACTAGGGTTTGTAACACTCCAATCCCAAGCATGCTGCCAAGATCACAGTATTATAAGCAAAATCACATGAATTATAATAAAATTAAATAACTATAACTAAGGCTCACCTCCAAGAAACAATGTATGGCTAGAAACTCCTACTCCGGCACCGGAACTCGACTGCACACGATCTACACCTGAAAATTAAACAAAGCATGCGTGAGTGACATCTAAGTCATCCTGTACGCACCTGAAACACACAAACAACAAAATCCGGCAAAAGTGCCAAAAATTCAACTTTTAATTTTTAAAACTTGGTTTTCTTTTGAGAATCCAATTTTAAAACATTATTTCCTTTTTCCTTTGAAACACTTGGGAATCTGTTCCCAGAACTATGCTTTCCTCAAAATTCACTTTCCTTTTCTTTTTAAAACATTTTGAAATTGTCTCCAAAACCATATTTTTCCCAAAACTCATATTTTCTTTCTCTTATATACTTTTTCAAAACCTTTCTCATATTCTAAGAAATTCACATACTCAACTAGGTCCAGTCTTAAACACAATGCCTCACAGGACTCAAAACCAAAATCATAAATACTAGCTAGTAACTAGTTAAAACACAATTCATATTCATTTCTATGATTTTAGGACCATTCACAAGTCCAGTCCTAGTCAAACCATATTTCTTTCTTTTTCACAAGACCACATACTTCCTTATTCATTTCCACTTTTCTTTATTGATGTTACCTTGATTAGGGGTAACCAGGCACACAAGTAGTAGGTGAAGACACTATTTCCCCTACCTCTCTGCACTGCTGCGGTGAAATTCCCTGTACGGGATGACATCGCCTTGGCCAACTGGCCTCAAATTCATTTCATAAGCATGGGGATATGTCTTTATCTGACGTCCCAACGGTGACCTGAACAACTAGGTTCAATATTAACCTAGGCTCAGCCTACACCGTCAGTGACCCAAACACCTTGGTTTCATATTCCTAGGTCCAGCCTACACTGTCACAAGCTCGGTAACCCGAACACCTAGGCCCACACACCCAGGCTCAGCCTACACCGTCTCAAGCTCGGAAACTATAGTCGTATCTGATAGTTGGTTTCATTATAGCATCATACTCCCGTATCCAGTTCAGCAACATTGTCGACAATGAAAATGATCCAGTTCAGCATGCCGAATCCAGTTCAGCATGCCGAATCCAGTTCAGCATGCCAAATTGCCCGTAACAAGGGCACCTCCCCTGTTTCAGCCTTTGCTTTTGCCGAAACTGGTAGCCTCCGACGGACTCCTCAAACAAGCATCATAAAATACCAATAAATCATGGGGTGTAGACCCTTGAGTCTACTTCAAAACCCCTAAAACCATTCATCAATTCATTAACTATGCAATTCATACGAAAATCACAAAGGGGTGAAGCTCATTAACATCTATTGTAGCTTACATTCCTAAATCTCGTATAACCTTACTAATTCCCATCCTAACCGCATGATATCTACATATTCATGCTATTCAATACATTCTCATCAATTCTACTATTTTTCTACAATTTTACATGCATTTATCTTTATTCTCATGCATTTAACATATTAGGTTATAAGAAGAGAACGGAGGAGAAGAGGAGTTGCGTACCACCTCTGGCAAGCTTCCCCCTAACTCCGTCAAGTCTCTCCTTGTCTCGGCGAAGCCTTCTCCCCACCAGCGGACCACGGCTCGGTGTTCCTCTGGCTCGCGCACCTTCCTTCCTTTCCCTCTTTTCTCTCGCGTCTTTGTTTCTCCTCTTTCGTTTGCCTCCATCCCACTTTATCTCGTCCTCCTCCCACGTCGCGTCAGCCGCCCATCGCATCGGAAGAGACGGGGAGGCACGGACGATCGTCTCATGGTGGCACATGTCAGGGAAGGGGAAGAAGAAGACAGGGATGGTGTGGCACGTGAGGGAAAAGAGAGAAAAAGGAAAGGAAGAAAAGGAAAAGAAGGGCATGTAAACTGAGGCGACTGTGCATCCCCAAACCAGACTCCACATTGGTCCCAAATCACAACCAGGTGCACAGTAAGCTAACCAAATCCTCACAATCACGAGCAACAAAAGATTATCTATTAATAAACCACTTATGCTATATTACAACTAATTACATGGTTCACCATTAAAATGGATAATCAGGCCCAGGTGTCACAGGGTTAGAGTTACTGAGGAAGAGGTTAATTAAGCTCAAGATGTCCTTGATAGGGAGTTCTCAAATGAAAAGATGGATGAGTTGGTTAGAGCTAATTAGAAGCTCAATGGTGCTTTGAAAGAGGAGGAGATGTTTTGGTGTCAAAAGGCCCATTGTCATTGGTTCAAGGAAGAGGATAGAAACACAACCTTCTTTCATGCCAGTGTTAAGCAAAGCAGGCAGAGGAACACCATTCATGCCATCAAAGATAGTGAGGGGTGGTGGTTGCATGATATGAAAGATATTCATAGTGAGGCCATTGCCTTCTTCAATAAGCTCTTCTCTTTTGAGGGGTGCATGCCTGATACTAAGCTCCTAGATGTTATACCCATGGCATGGAGCTCGTTTTTATGTTACTGTAGCATGCATACTAAAATCTCATACAAATCCATGTGAATTCGTCTTAACCGCATGATTTCTACATATTCATGCTGTCCATCACATTTTCAGCCATCCTACTATTTTTCTATGATTTTACATGCATTTACTCTCATTTTCATGCATTTAACATATCAAGCCACAAACACAGAACAGAGGAGAAAGAAGGGGTTGCGTACCTTAAATGGCACCACAGCGTCCTCCCTGCACTCCAACGCAACCCCAGTGACTCACAACGATGGTGCACACAGCTCAGCTCTCCTCCTCTCCCTTTGGCTCGTGCTCCGTTTCTCCTCTCCTTCTTTCTCTCTCGCACTTCTTCCCTCCATTTCCTCTTCCCATTTTATCTCCTCCTCCTCCCACATCGTGCTGGCCTTCCATTGCATCACCTCGCTTCTGAGGGGACGGGGAAACACGGGCTTCCCTCCTTTGGTGGCACGAGCTGGGGAAGAAGAAGAAGAGGGGGAGATGGAGATGAAGGCTCATGAGAGAAAAGTGAGAAAAAGGTAGGGAAGAAAAGAGAAAAGGATGGACATGCAAATCGAGACAACTGTGCATCCTCAAACCAGACTCCACATTGGTCCCACAACACAAGAAAGTGCACAGATAACCAACCAAAACCTCACAATCACAAGAAATAACAGATTATCCATTAATAAATCATTTATACAGTATTTGTAACACCCCACATTTTCTACAATAATTTAAAACAAAATAAATTACGGGAAAATTAAAGCCAAACAGAAAATATCTAACTACCAGGAACCTGTGTGTGCGGCTAGGAGACTCCAGACTATATGCACTACGCTAAACTTCTGCATGTCTGCACCTGCAACCCAAAATAGCAAGCAAAACGCATGAGTGACAGAAGTCACCCAGTACGCACCCCAAGGAAAACGAAATCATAATTAATTTTCTTTTAAATTCATTTCGCAAACTATTTCTCAAAAACCTCACAAACCAGGCCCACTCTGGTCAAAACCACAATTGGGGCTCTACTAGCCCAAAGCCACAAGCAAAGGTCCTTGATGGCCAAAACCACACATACTGAGTCGGGAAGCCCGGCGTCACGTAACCAAACTCAGGCCACACGCAGTCCACTGAGGAGAGACCACGACGTTCTGCATTGCCACAGTGAAGCCACCCTGTGTAGGAGCAATTACCTTCCCCCGATTCTCCCCCTTTAGAGAACCCTCAAAAGCCAACCCTTTCCTGGGAAGGTTGTCCTGTCTCTCAGGATGCTACCAGCTATGGGGCACGTGTCCCATCCGCACTAGCCACCATAGGGTACACCTCCTCACTGCGTCCTCCACATGGTGCTCAGGAGGGAGTGTCATACCTCCAAACCCGACGACACCCGAGCCTCAATGCTCACAACGACAGCAAGAGTATCATACCTCCTCGTCATGCCACAAGACATCTCAACCCTAGCCTTGAGACGACAGTCAAGGAGTCTCATACCTTTAGGATCTGATGCCCTTCAGCCTCAGGTATATCGACCCCCAACCTCAACTAGGAAGTCACACCCAACCACCCGAGAATGTCGTCACATTCCCTGGTCCCGACAACACGGTCCCACACTGTCTCGGCCTGCACACAGAAATCTAGGAAAACATTTTCCAAAACAGGTCAACTATCTCTTTGAAATCTACTTTCAAACCATTTTCATATCTTTAAAAACTCTTCCAAAACCTCGACAAAACGGCGCATTAGGGGTCCCATGGGACCACCATTGATAGCCCACAAATCCTCACTCAGAGGGACAAAACAAACCAATTAATGAAATCCTCGGAAATCATATTTTACAAACATATTTGGGTCTTGATTCGACATGCCAAAAATTGGATTCGGTATGTCGAAATCCACTGAATCGGTCGACTAAAAGGATTCGGCAGGCCGAATCAACTGGAGGACCAAAATTATTAGAAAAATGGCATGCGGAACAGATTCGGTTTATCGAAATTCACTGATTTGGTATGCCGTTTCCACTTTGGTATGTCGAATTCCGTAAATCCTAGAAAACGACCCAAAACCCTATTGTTCAAAATCACCCAACTAGGACTGACGATCGGACTCCCAAAACCAACACCAAAAATCTTACATAAAACATAATATGTAGACCATCGAGTCTACTCCAAATCGACACAAACAAAACCAAAATCCATTCACCATGCTTCAAGATAAAAAATCGCAAAGACATAAGGGTCGAAATGACCCAAAACACAACCATCGTCATAAATCCACCATAAATTCTCATAAAATCATAATAAATTCCATGAATGTAAATTTATCTAGATTTCATGCAACGCTATCAATTTCTACCAATTTCATGCTCTCTACTACACAGGTTGGAGATGTGTACCTGAAAGGAACTCCGACGAATCCTCCAGCCAACTATGGCGACCATGACGTCTACGAAGCTTCCTCAACCTCGGGGAAGCAACTCCAGAGGTTCCTAGGCCACCACGAGCCGCTACACGCCTCCGCTGACACGCGAGCACACCGAATAGGGGATAGATAGGGGAGGAGATGGGGAGAGTCAAGAGAGAAGGAGTTAATGGGGGAGAGAAGGGTGGAGAGTGGGGGTGGGCGAGTGGAGGGAGAGGGAGAGGGAGAGGGAAAATGAGGGGAGGAAAGGAATGCGAGGCGGTGTGCTCGAGGAGGGAAAAGGCGATGAAGCAGGGGAAGAGTAGGAAAGGAAGGGTGAGCTGGTCATGCATCAAGTGCGAAAGGGCTTATCAAGCTATGCAATGCAGTAACGGGACGCGTGCACAACTGTACGTCTTGCCTACCTACATTCCCGCACGAGCACACCAAACTCACACCACCAACTCAGTCCCACCAACCGGCCCACAACGCGGACCCCACACCCGAGCCCACAAGCATAATGCCACAATACACAGTGCCAACCACGTATAGGGACACGCAAACAGAAGCCAGCTCACGAGGTCCAAGCTTAAAAGCACAAAACCACACAACAGGCCTTAGAACAGTAACACCCGTCTAGGAAATAAAATTCATTAAAATGTAATAATTACAAAAATGAATTTTATAGGTGTTACAGTATTACAATTAATTACATGGTTTACAATCAAAATAGATAATCAGGCCTAGGTGTCACTGTAGACACCCCGATTTTGAGGTGATTCATTGATAAGGCTCCAATTGTTGCTTTGGATATGGCTGACCCTTGGACCAATCCCTAAGCCCATAGCAAGCCCACAGCCCAGTTAAAAAACCAGACCAGTAGGGGAGAGCACCAACCTGACACACCTACCTAGCACACCAACCTAGCACATTAACCTAGCGCACTTCCCTAGCACACATAGGTGGCGCACTTAGCCAGCGCACATCCCTAGCGCACAACGCTGCGCAAGCTGCGACTGCTGGCTTTCCACCTTCCTTGGCTGTTACCTCCAGTAGCGAATGTGCCGTGGAATATTCCAGGCCTTTCATCTGCGAGGCTCTCCTTATACCTGTAACTTATCCCCAAGAGTTCCCTATAAAAGGACCCCCATAGGCACCACTTTAAGGGGGAAGGAGACGAAAATCCTGAGAGTTGAGAATCCTGAGCAGAAACCTTGCACCCAGCCACTTTCTCCCTTGAAGCCTGACCTCTGCACGAGCTTCTCCACCAGTCCAGCAGCTTATTTTCATTCCCTGGAGCACCTCCTTGCGTCCTAGAGCCTTCCAAAGCAACAAGGATCTTCTTATCTCTGATATCGCAAAGGAGGAACACTTCGTGAGGTAGGCATTCTACCTCCTTTTTATTTTCTTAATGACATTTCAGAACTTGATGAAGCATGCTTAAAACTTTACGAGTGATCTGTTTTGTTCCATGTTCAAGAAGTTTTTATGATATCATGCTTGTTTTTCTATGCAAATAATCTCCATGTTAATCCATGTTCGCATTTCTAGCATGTAATCTACATAAGCTATTGTTTCCTTGCATATAATATTTTGCCATGCACCATGTATTCCCTTGCACGTAGAAACATGCGCATTTGATCATCATATATACATGTTTTGATTCGTTTTATCCAGATCATGCTTGTTTTTGAGTATTTCATACGTTTTTATGCATGAGCCCATCAACTTGCTTTGGCTTCAAATGCTTTGTTTTCATGATGATTCTTGATCCTATGCACTCGCAACATGTTTCCCAGTTTCTATCATGGCATGAGCCTTTTAGCACTTGCATAGATCCCCCTTGTATCTCTACTGGGTGGGTTCTGGATCAGGTCACAGTCTGATCCAGAATCCCTGGGGCGCACATCCCTGTCACACCTAACCCACGCACCAGTCTGGCGCACTCAGCCGGCGCACTAGACTGGCCAGAGATCAGAGCACTTGCATTTAGCATCATACTTGCATGGCTTTATCGCGGAGTTTTAAGCTTGTTTCTTCCTGTTTGATTTTCTATTTTGCCGAGATGCCACCTGCATGTTTTCAGCTTTTGATCAGACTGTTTTCCATTTGTTTTCTCTGTTTTGTTATTCAGCTCCAGGCTGAATCTGGTAGACTGATTGCACCTTACTCCCTTGTGAGAACCATGTGCATCAGTCCATGATCCAGAGGCTTGGCTGAATCAATGCTTTCTGCATCTAGTTCAAATAGGTGAGATCTTGTGTGAGGCTTCAGGCCCTTGAGCTCAAGGTCATTGCATTGCATTTGCATTTTTTAACTCTTTCAAGGCATGTTTTCCCAAGTTTCTCCAGAATGATTTCTGCCGCATGCTTTTCTAGAGTGCATCCTCTGATGTTCTGCTTTACCTGGCTTTTCTGTTTTTGCCTCTGCATACATCACTGGCCCACCTAGACGCACATAGGTGGTGCTCTAGACTGATGCACCAGTCTGGTGCACCAAACAGGCGTAGTGTCTTGTTTCCAGTAGCACACAGCATGTTTTTAAAATGTTTTGTTCGCTTTCTCGACCCGATTTGCTCCTGGGTTTTCATCAGATTTTCTTCCTTGATGCATTAGGAAGGCACATCTCTGTTTTTAGTAGTTTTCCTGCATTTTAGCTTGCATTTAGGCATATAGTAAGCAAGGATGATAAATCGCTCAAGATATTAGATCCCTGATCTTATT
>JAMKQA010000886.1:0-14175 GCA_024699735.1 Posidonia australis | reverse complement strand
AGCCTCTTCTGAGTGCGATCACCTCCAGACTTCAGTCTTGGAAAGCAAAATTGCTTTCCTATGCCGGCCGGGTGGAGTTGATCAAGTCGGTGCTTTCTACTATGCATGTGTATTGGACTTCCACTTTCCTCCTTCCTTCTGGTGTGTTGAAGGAGATTGACCGGCTGCTTATGCGTTTCCTCTGGTTTGGCTCTTCCCCTGGTAAATGCATCCTCATCTCCTGGCAAAATGTTTGCCGGCCGCGCTCGGAGGGGGGACTGGGCATTCGACGGACTGTCGACTCCAATCACGCTGCTCTGATCCGGCTTCTGTGGAAGATTGAGTCTATGGGTTCTGCGCTCTGGATTGCTTCGATGCGTCGGAAATATCTCAGAGGTAGCTCCCTTTGGTCGGCCGTTCGCCACAATGCTGCTCCTGGGCGTGGCACTGCATTCTCAGAGTTCGTCCCCTGGCGCGGCCTTTACTTTCCTATTGCATTGGTGATGGTGGCCGGTTTCTCTTCTTCCTTGACCCCTGGCTCAATCAGCGTTCTATTTGGGACTGGGTTGGGGACCGTCTTTGTAGTGATATGGGATGTGATCGTCGATGCTCGCTAAGCAATTTCATCCACGTGGGCTCGTGGAATCTTCCGGCGATGACTACTATTGACAGGAGGGACTTGTGGCCTGCTATTATGGCGACTGCAATCAGGGGCGGGGGCGACGCCATCTGGTGGCTGCCCTGCTCCAATGGTTTTAGCATCCGCTCTGCCTGGAATGTGCTGTGTGTTCCGGGGCCCCTGATCCCCTGGGCATCCCTGGTCTGGCAGAAGGGTGGTACTCCGCGCTATGCTTTCTGCGCCTGGCGTGCTCTTTCTTATGGGTTACCTGCCCATGATATTCTCAGGAAGCGCGGAATCACTATTGTCTCGCGTTGCATCCTCTGCTACAACGAGTCCGAGTCTCTGGATCATCTCTTCTGGGGCTGTAAGTTTTCCTCTGCCATTTGGGTTACTCTTCTCCCCCCCTTTGGGCATACCATTGCTCCCAGTTTGCTGGCTGCCGTCATTGATTTCTGCCGCGCTTCCTTCTGTGTTTTGCGGAAGGACGAGAAGCAGGTGGTTTCTGTCCTCTTCATCAAGGTGATGGCCTTCCTGTGGATCGAGAGAAATAAACGATCCTTTGATCTCGATTACTCCCCGCGCAATGTAGTTTCGTTCTGCAAGATGATCTCTGATATGGCCTGATCTGTTTTGCATGCCACTGTTGGGCGATTGGTCTCTTCTTTTGGTGCCCACGCTTTTTCCTTGCGTAGGCTAGCTTTCTGTTTTTACTTTTTGTTTTGGGGCTTTGTGGCCCATGTACCACTTTTTTTGGTCTGCGGTGGTAGGCACACCATCTGTTGGGCTTGGGGGCCCATGTTTCCACTGCTGTTTGTGGGGGTTGGGTCTTGCACCTGCTTTGCCCTTGGGGGCTCTGGGTTCTTCACCCCACCCTTTATTTCTGGTGTACATATTTTCTCTTTTTATATATTTGAGGGTCTCCCTCCTTTCTCGTTGCAAAAAAAAAAAACAGTAGCATGCAGCCCCGTCGCACAGGACCAGCCCCGCAACACCACAAAACTAAGTACCAGAGGCCTCTCGGAATACAGTCACCAGCCCCTTGTGCCGATAATCCACCTGGAAAGCACGACGATTTCTCTCCTCCCAGACCCTAGCAATGATCCCAGTAACTAGCCTTGAAGCATGAGGAATGCCAATCTGCGGGGGGTGGCTGGACCAGTAAGACAGTGCATCCACCAGGGAGCAGAAAGGAACACCAATGGTCATTCCCGACAGCCTCCAGATGCTGGCCGTGAAAGGGCAGTTCCAAAAAAGCTGCTCCAGGGATTCCTCCCCCAGCAAACAGAGGAAACATCGAGAGGCCAGGTTGAATCCCCTCCTGCGCAGAGCGTCGTGGGTGGGGAGAGCCGCGCGGATAGCTCTCCACGCACACAGTGACTGCCGAGGGATGGCCACCAGGTTCCAAATGAAGCTAGCCCAAGTACATTTCGCCCTACGGGGCCTGACGGAGTCCCAAGCAGAGCGTGAAGAGAACAGACCCCCCGTGGGAGTCCAACAATAATATCTTGATTTCCCTTAATCGGCGTGGCAAGGATTGAGTCCCAGGAGTCATGCATATCAAGCGTGGTGGGGCGCGGGAGATTCCAGCATCCATTATGTATGAAGTGACTCACCAGGCAGGTAAGCTCGCAGCCCAGATCCTAGCAAAGACGACGAGCGATCAGAGGGTGCATCGCACGTTCGGGGCAATCGATCCAGGGGTCCATAAAGAAGAAAGTGTTTGTTCCGTCCCCAATAAGGTATCGCATGAGGGGACGGGCAATATCTCTGACCAAGAACAAACCACGCCAACCCCAGGAAGCAGTAGCCGGAGGCCGTGCAGTCCAGATGGAGCGGTTCTTGAGATACTTCCTCCTCATCCAACTGGTCCAAAGAGCCCCAGGCCTGGTCTCCAGCTCCCAAACCAGCTTGAGCAGACCAGAGGTATTGGAGTCAGCAGTTCTGCGAACACCCAGTCCACCTTCACACTTAGGGAGACAGACCTCCTTCCAGGCGATGAAGGAGCATCTGGTGGCACTCTGGCCAAACCAGAGAAACCGCATGAGCTTCCTGTCCAGCTCGCGGTGGACACTAGCAGGCAAGGAGAACACCGACGTCCAGTGAACATGGAGAGCTGCAAGCACGGATCGAATGAGGACCAGCCTCCCCGCGTAAGAGAGGAGCTTCGCCTTCCACGACTGGAGCCGGGCATCAACCGAGCAAAGGAGGGGAGCACAGTCTGCAGCCGAAAGTCTACTGGTGGTGAGCGGCAGGCCCAGGTAGCACACCGGAAACGAGCCCTCGGGGATGTTCAGGTGTTGGGAAATCCAGTTCCGGTCGGGCACCGGCCCACTGAAGAAGATAGAGCTCTTCTGCAAGTTAAGGTGAAGCCCCGAGGTATCCGAGAACGCCTCCAGAACACGACGCAGGCCCCTGGCGCTGCGCTTGTTGGCACGTAGAAACACCATCAGGTCATCCACGAAGGTGACGTGAGAGACGGACAGGTCCCCCATAGTCATAGGCTCAATCTCCCCTGCATCAACAGCCCACGCGAAGAAACCAGAGAGGACCTGCATGCCAATCACGAAGAGGGGAGGGGACAGGGGATCACCCTGACGAAGGCCGTTGCCAGTGGGAGCCCAGTCAGATCGCTCCCCGTTGATGGAGAGGGAGTAGTGGTAATTCATACACTCCTAAACCCAATTGATCCAAGTATCAGGGAATCCAAGCTGGCGCAGAGCTTCGCAGATGAACGGGCGTTGGGTAGTATCAATGGTTTTCCGGAGATCAATCTTGACACACATGAAGCCCTTGCGACGCGCAGTGTGTAGGCTATGGCACAGCTCATGGGAAAGCAGGATCGCGTCGCTAAGCCTCCTGCCACCAATAAAGGCTACCTGATTCTGATCAATAAGCGTCGGTAGTAACCGCTTCAGTCTGCTGGCCAGGATCTTAGAGATGATCTTGTAGAACATATTACACAATGCAATAGGTCTATAGTCATCCATGGTGCTAGGGATGCCAGGCTTCGGAATGAGGCAGATGACAGTTCTGTTGATCCGCTTCAGAAGCTTGCCAGAATGGAGGAAATTATTCACCACCGCAAGGAGGTCATCCGCAGGCGCCTGTCGCCGAAGCGCCTCTCCGCGGTCGACTGTGCGCCCCTGCTTCGTGTTGTGGACAGGCGCCTGGAAACTTGGAAAGCCAAGCTTCTATCCTACGCGGGCAGGTTGGTCCTTATCCGCTCCGTGCTCTCGGCCATCCACATCTATTGGACCTCCACCTTCGCGCTTCCTGTCAGTGTCTGCCGCGACCTCGACCGGAAGATGATGCGGTTTTTTTGGTTCGGCAACGGGACCTCGGGCTGCTCTTTCGTCTCCTGGAAGAACATCTGTCTCCCCAGGAAGGAGGGGGGGTTGGGTATTCGGTGCGTTCGTACCTGCAACCAGGTTGGTCTCCTCAAGCTCTTCTGGGACTTGGCCACCAACCGTGACGCGCTTTGGGTCTCGTGGATGTGCCAGAAGTATGCCAGAAACAGATCCATTTGGCATGCTCGCCCACCCAACTGCGCCTCTTGGGCTTGGCGTAGTATTTTGCGGCTGCGTGACGTCGCCAAACCGCTACTCTGCTACCGCATTGGGGATGGTTGGCGTACCCTCTTCTTCCATGACCCGTGGATCCAGGGTTTTCTGGACGGCATCCCACCTCCTATCTCGTGTCGCCTTCAACTTGAGCTGCACTGCTCGAAAAACTGCACCGTCAGCCATTTTCTTAGGAATGGGCGCTGGCTACTTCCGACGCCCACCACCCTTGATATGCATGAACTCTGGCCCGCCATTCTCAGCACCACTGCGTCTGGTCGTGATGATGAGATTGACTGGCTCCCCTATGACAAGGGCTTCTCCTACCACTCTGCGTGGGAGGCCACCCGTCAGCCATCCCCGGTTGTCCCCTGGGCACCCATGATCTGGCACAGGGCGATTCTTCCCCGGCGGGCGATCTGTACCTGGCGTGCCCTACGGCAGGTGCTTCCTACTCACGACATCCTCAGACGTCGGGGAATCCCCATGGTCTCACGTTGTATCCTGTGCACCGCCGCTGAGGAGACCCTCGACCATCTGCTCTGGTTCTGTCGCTTCTCCTCCAAGGTTTGGGGCTCCGCCGGCCTCCAGTCGGGTCGTTTTGCCTCGGCAACGACGGGTAAAGAGGTCTGGGATGCTCTACTCACTCTCTGGACTCAGTGCGGGACTGAAGACGATCGTGCCAAGCTGACTCTCCTGATCTCCGGGGGGATCTACGGTATCTGGGACGAGAGAAATCGGCAGTCCTTTGCGGAAGGCCACTCTGCTCGCGCTGCTTCGACCATTCCCCTGGCGATGAGCATGAACCACCCTTGATGTGGCTGCATGGCATTGTTGCTGTCTCTGGCCTGTCTCTTCGTGGTGTTTGCTGGTCTCTGTGGCCTGTTTGTGTTTTTTTGCTAGGTTGCTGCAGCCCATGGGCTTGGCCTGGCATTTTGTGGTTTATGCTGTCTCTGTTTCCTTTCGTGGATGGGCTAACTCTTGCATTTTTGCGCTGGATCTGGGTCAGCCCCTTTGCGAGGGCTTTCTTTGGGCTTCGCGTGGCCTTCCGATTTGGGCCGCCCTGTTTGGGCCTTTCTCCCAGGCCTGTGTTTGGTGGTGCCTGCAGGTTTGTGGGTGGGCTGGCCCAGTATGGGTTTGGCTGGGCTACTGCGGCCCATGGTTTTTTGTCATGGCCTGCAGTGTGTCATGGTCTGCTGATTTTTTGGTTTTGGGTTCCTTGGTGGAACCTTTATGCCCAGTATGTTGGGTTTTTGTGGCCTTGTGCTTGGGGGGTTGGTTTTTGAACCCCTGTTCTTGGGCTGGTTCTTATCCCCACCCCCTACCCCTTATGTACATACTTTTTACTCTATATATTTGAGGGTCTTCCTCTTTTGGTGGCAAAAAAAAGAAAGAAAAAGGAGGTCGTCTGCAATTACATCCCAAGCCTGGCGGAAGAAGTGGCAGTTGAAGCCATCGTCCCCCAGAGCGCCATTAGGATTCATGCCACTGACAGAGGAGAACACCTCTTCGCGAGACGCCAGCAAACAGATGTTAGTGCCATCCTCGGCAGAGATACGCCTGCAGGGGAGAGTGGGAATGTGTCCCCTGGTATGGTGAGCATTGAAGAGGCCATTAAAGTGTTGGGCGAAGCAAGCCTTGACCGAAACACCATCCGCAATTAAAATCCCATCGACCAGCACATTTCTGATGAGGTTCCGAGCTCTGTGAGCCTTGGTGGAGCCGTGGAAGAAGCCAGTGTTCGCGTCCCCATCCTTCAACCAGCGGATCCTGGATTGCTGCCAAGCACGCATGTGCTCCCTCCAGTGAAGGTCCTGAAGCTGCACCCGATAGTTGCTTTTCGCCTGAAGCAGAGCCGAGGAGCCAGGGTCGTCCCTAAGGTGAGACTGAATCGCAATGAGAGAAGCCTCACATGCAGCGATTCGTGCCGGAGTGTTCCTAAATCTCTAACCAGCCCAGAGCCTCAGGCACTGCCGAAGGTTAGACAACTTCAGAGCAGATCTGTATGTAGGGTTCCCCCTGCAGCCGGAGGACCAAACATCCGCAACCACCGGAAGAAAGTCCGTCTCCTGAGCCCAGTGGTTGAAGTACTTAAAAGTACCGGGAGGTTTCGAAGCCTCAATGAGCAAAACTATCCACAGCGGTGAATGGTTGCTCAGATGACGCAGATCAACAAAGGTGTGGCAGCCCACGAACGTCTCCAAGAAATCAAAGGATACCAGCGAACGGTCCAAACGCGCAGATATAGGATTAGAGGCCTGAAGGTTGCACCAGGTGAACCGTTCTCCAGAGGTGGGAAACTCCAAAAGGGCCTCACCACAAATGAAGTTGTTGAAATCATCCGAAGAGGGGTGAAGAGGCCTCCTCCCACTAGTCTTCTCATGCACATGCCGAATGCAGTTGAAGTCACCTGCAATAAGCCAAGGCAAGGCTGGCCTAGACGAGGAGAGATTCTCCCAAAGGGTTCTCCTGGCAGCCACCCCATTCTCAGCATACACCACGGAGAGCACAAAGCAAGGGAGAGAAAGGAAGGAGACTTCCAACTGAATGAATTGCTCCGAGATAGCCAGCACTGAAACACGCACAGTGGACTGATTCCAGAGCACCAGAATCCGTCCAGCAGGGGATGCTGAGGAGTTATCCAGGAGACCAAAAGATCGCCAAAGCTTCCCACACACCTGAACCGCATCACACTTAAGCTTGTGTTCAAGGAAACAAATAATGTCAGTTTGATGGCGACGAGTGTAATCTTTGAGGGCTTGAAGCTTGCCGTCGTTGTTCAAGCCCTGCACATTCCAGCATAGGATGGACATCATAGTCCATCCAACGGATGCTCCGGGGAGCTAGTCGACTCTAGCGTGAGATCCTTGCTGAAAGACTCCAGCAGATGCGGATGCACCGTTTTCCGTAGCAGTTGGGCCCTGGAGACGGTTTGAGATTACCTCTCGCTCACCAAAGCCAGTATTTGCTGTCTTCTTGAGCACAAGCTCAAACACGATTTCACTCGGGTCACTGACAAGTATTGGCCCTCTTACCATGCTTTCTGCAACAATTCCAGCGCCCCCTCTGGACGTATTTTGGTTCTTGGTCGTCGCCGGGATGTTACCCTCTCTCTGCTGATGGAGACTGCCAGCTCATGCATTTCTCGGTGAAGCTCTCCTCCGGGACCTGTTTTCTCTTGACAGCCATCTACGGTGCCAATGACCCTACATCTCGTAGGCTTCTCTGGGATGATCTCTTGACTCTCCACTCTGATGAACCCTGGATCCTGGTGGGCGATTTCAACTGCATTCGCTTCCCAACTGAGGAGATCGGATCTTCCTCCTTCCCTTTCGCTGCTATGCGAGAATTAAATGATTTCATTGACAGTGCTGCGCTAATGGAGCTTCCCATCTCTGGTGCTGAGTTCTCTTGGTCGAATTTAAGTGCCACTATGCCTATTTGCTCCCGTCTCGATAGAGTACTCATCTCTACCGGCTGCTGGAATCTCTTCCCCAATTGTAGTGGCTCTTCCAGACCACGCCTCATCGGTGACCACTCTCCCATTGTCATTCATCTCCAGAGCAGGGACAGGCCTTTTAAACGCTCCTTCAAATTCTACTCCCACTGGACTCTTCATGCTGATTTCCTCGATTTCGTCAGGCACAACTGGTACTGCACCGTCCCTGGCAATCCTATGTTCCGCTTCCTTCTGAAGTTGGAAAACCTTCGTGGGAAGCTTATCCCCTGGACCTCTGCGATCTATGGCAAGCCCTCCCGTCGCATTCTTCAATGCACTACCTCCCTGACGAACCTCCAGGCGGCGCTTATCTCTGACCCGATGAGCTCTGCTCTTCTGCAGGCTGAGAAAAACATCAAAGAGAAATTAATTATGTTACACGCATTTGTTCTGAGGAGAGCCTCGACCATTTGTTCTGGGCCTGTCACTTCGCGTCTCTCATTTGGGGGATGGCTGGCTTGTCTTCGCTGGCCTCCACTTTAATGAGCGCCCTCCGCCTTTGGGCGTCTTTGCCGGGGGGGATGGCCCGACCGGCCTTTGCCTGGTTGTTCACTGGCATTCTTTATACGATCTGGTCGGAGCGGAACAAGCGGACGCACGAGGCTAATTACTTTCCACGCTCTGCTGCTGATGTGCTCCACTTTGCTACTTTGTAGTGCGCTGTGGGGCTGCTCTTCATGGCACTGTTCTCACGTGGATGTTGGACGGGCTTGCCTGGCGTTTGGTGGTTTCACTCGCGAGCTTTCTTTTGGCTTCTTTTTTCCCTGCCTTTGTGCGGGCTTTTGTTTGGGTCTGGCTGCTGGTCTGGCCCACTTTGGCACTGTTACTGTCATCGTGGGCTTGGTCTTGTGCAGTGCCCTGTAGTTTTGCAACGGGCTGTCTGTTATGTGCTCTGTGTTGGGCCCATCAATGGGTTTTTTGGGTCTAGGCTGTTTTGGCCTTTGGACCGGGGTTGGGTTGTGAACCCTTGTGGTGTGGGTTCTCCTCCCCACCTCTACGCCTATGTACATATTTTTCCTTTTATATATTTGAGGGTCTCCCTCCTTCTTGTGGCAAAAAAATTATGTTACACGCACATGAAGAATCTATGGCTAGGCAGCAATCTCGGATTCGCTGGCTCAAGCTTCTTTTTTTTTTTTTGCCACAAGAAAGGAGGGAGACCCTAAAAAAAAATAAAAAGAAAACATGTACAAGAGCTAATGGGTGGGGAAGAGAACCAACAAAGCCAGAAGGCCCATAGGTTCACAATCCAACCCAACAAAAATCAGACCGACCAAGAAACAAAAGGCCAAAGGACCTGAGTAATGGCAGGCCCAACAGAAAACAATGCAGCCCAAACCAGAGCCCAGCCCACCAGCGAGAAAGCCACTGCACACCAGGATCGGGATCCCGCAGAAAACCAGAGCCCAGCCCACCAGGGAGAAATCAGCCCAAGTAGCGCCACGGCCCAGGCCACCAGGCCCATAGAGAAGCAACCCCACCAGCAGGCCAAAACCACAATTCCACCAGCAGAAACCGCACAGAGCACAGTAGCATGCAGGCACATCACCACAGCACCAGAAGTTCCCGGAGTCAAGGGAGGCCGTGTAAGATAGTCTCAGGAGATCTCGGGCCAAAGTTGGCCTTAAAGAGCCTCTTGTTCCTCTCCGTCCATATCCCATACAGGATACCAGAGGCAAGTCGGGAGAGAACAGGCAGAGGTTTTAGGAGAGGGCGCCTGAGCCAAGCAGATGCAGCGTCTCTGATGGTGCAAATCGACCCCGGTTGGCCAAGACCAGCAAGGTGCCAGATAGTGGAGGAGAAGCGGCACGTCCAGAAGAGGTGGTCCAGAGTTTCCTCTGCCAGACCACAGAGGGAGCACCGGGAGACCACGACAATGCCACGACGCCGCAGCGCGTCGTGAGTCGGAAGAGCGTGTTGGAAAACACGCCAGGCATAGAAGGCAGTCCTCGGGACGCCCCTAGGCTGCCAAACAAGCGCAGTCCAAAGGCAGAGATCAGACCTCTCCCGAATAGCGTTCCAGGACGAGGAGAAGGAGAATTGGTCGCCGGTGGGCGTCCAGAGAATCAGGTCACGCTCCCCAGAGACAGGAGTAGCCAGGATCAGGGGCCAGAGCTCATGCATGTCCAAAGTGGTCGGGGGAGGGAGGCACTAGTGGCCGTTCCGAAGCAAGAAATTCACGGGGGAGTGGGGGCTGCAGCCCAGGTCACAGCAAAGACGTCGAGCAACGATAGGGTGGATGCAACCAGGGTTGCCAGGGATCCACGGGTCGAGGAAAAGGAAGGTGTTGCTTCCATCCCCGATACCATAGCTCAGAAGAGGCCGCGCCAACGCCGACATCTTGAGAATCCCCCGCCAGGCCCAAGAAGCAGAGGAAGGAGGCCGCGTCGTCCAGATGGAGCGGTTCCTGAGGTATTTGTCGCGCATCCACTTGACCTAGAGGGCGTGGGGGTTCGTTTCCACATCCCAGAAGAGCCTGAGGATTCCAGCCTGATTGCAGTCAACAGTTCGGCGGAGCCCCAGACCCCCCTCGCTCTTGGGGAGACAGACAGCTTTCCAGGAGAGAAAGGAGCACTTGTTGGCCTCATGACCAAACCAGAGGAAGCGCATGAGGCGCTTGTCGATCTCATGGTGGATACTGGCTGGAAGCAGGAAGACCGAGGTCCAATAGAGATGAAACGCCGCCAGCACAGAACGAATGAGAACCAGGCGGCCCGCGTACGAAAGCAGCTTGGCTCTCCAAGACTGAAGCTTGCAGTCGATAACCCGGAGTAGAGGAGCGCAATCCCCGGCCGAGAGACGCTTGGCTCAAGCTTGGCGACTCCAACACCAGCTTTTTCCATGCCACGGTCCGGGCCAGACGATCGCGCAACTACATCCGGACCCTTGAGGTCAATGGTACCTCAATGACGGATCCTTCACAGATCTCCTCCTCTTTCTGCCAGTTCTATCAGAGGCTTTTCAACTCCTTTGGTGGTTCTGGTGTGGCCCCTTCTCACTTGCTGCACCCAGTTCTGTCCTCCGCGGAGAATGGCGTTCTCTGTGGTCTTGCTTCCATGGAGGAACTGATGCAGGTCATTACTCGTCTCAATCCCAACCGTGCTCCTGGACTCGATGGATTTAACGGGGCTTTCTTCAAGGCAGCTTGGCACATAACGCTGACGATTTGCTAGCCGCCATTAACAACTTCTTCCGCTTGGGGAAGTTGCTTCCTAACCTAAACCACACCTTGCTCTGCCTCATCCCTAAGAATGCTGTTCCTGCCTCCATGGAAGATTACCGCCCGATCGCACTCTGCAATGTCGCTTACAGGATTTGCGCTAAGTTACTGGCCAACCGGCTTAAGCCGCTGCTTCCCAAGCTCATTAGCGCCAACCAGACTGCTTTTATCCGGGGGCGTAGAATTGATGACTCCATTCTGCTTGCTCATGAGCTCTGCCACAACATTCACTCCACTCGTGGGAAGGCTCACATGTGTATCAAGCTGGACATCCGAAAAGCTTTTGATTCTTTAAACAGACAATTCGTCTGTGGGGTGATGGCTGTGTTTGGCTTTAGTGACCGGTGGGTTGGATGGATGGCGGAGTGCATGGCCGCTAGATTCTCCCTCCTTATCAATGGGGATATCTCTGCACCCTTCCCCTCTTCTAATGGTATTCGCCAGGGTGACCTGCTCTCGCCGTATCTCTTCTCGCTGGCGTTGCAGGCCCTCTCCGCGATGCTTTTCCAGGCTGAGCAGGACAACCTTATACACCCTTTGCACTGTGGAGATCTCTCTGTGTCTCACATCTGCTTCGCTGATGACCTTATGCCTTTTCTTTATGCTGACAAGCACAGCGCGCGAAATCTTAAGCTCATCACTCAGCGCTTCTCTGAGGCTTCTGGTCTTTCGATCAACAACCTAAAAAGCGCGATATTCTTCGGTGGTTACTCTCCGCACTCGCGCTGGATTGCTACCCATCTGGATCTGCCTGTTGGCACCCTCCCTATCAAGTATCTCGGACTGCCTCTGATCTCTAGTTGTCTGACTGCTGCTGCCTGCAAGCCTCTTCTGCGTGCGATCAACTCCAGACTTCAATCCTGGAAAGCAAAATTGCTATCCTATGCGGGCCGGGTGGAGTTGATCAAGTTCGTGCTTTCTGCTATGCATGTGTATTGGACTTCCACTTTCCTCCTGCCTGCTAGTGTTTTGAAGGAGATCGACCGGCTGCTCATGCGTTTCCTCTGGTTTGGCTCTTCCACTGGTAAATGCATCCTCATCTCCTAGCAAAATGTTTGCCGCCCGCACTCTGAGGGGGGACTGGGAATTCGGCGGACTGTCGACTCCAATCAGGCTGCTCTGATCCGTCTTCTGTGGGAGATTGAGACTAAGGGTACAGCGCTCTGGATTACTTGGATGCGTCGGAAATACCTCAGGGGTAGCTCCCTCAGGTCGGCCCGTCTGCCTCAATGCTGCTCCTGGGCTTGGCACTGCATTCTCAAAGTTCGTCCCCTGGCGCGGCCGTTACTCTCCTACTGCATCAGCGATGGCGGCCGGTTCACTTTTTTCCTTGACCCTTGGCTCAATCAGCGATCAATTTGGGACTGGGTTGGGGAACGCCTCTGCAGCGACATGGGCTGTGATCGTCAATCCCGCTTAGCAACTTCATCCATGAGGGCTCGTGGAATCTTCCGGTGATGACTACTATTGACAGGAGGGATTTGTGGCCTGCTATTCTGGCGACTGCAATCAGGGGAGGAAGCGACACCATCCAGTGGCTGCCTTGCCCCAATGGTTTCAACATCCGCTCTGCCTGGAATGCGCTGCGAGATCAGGGGCCTCCGATCCCTTGGGCATCTCTGGTTTAGCAGAAGGGTGGTACCCCGCGCTATGCATTCTGTGCCTGGCGTGCTCTTTCTTATGGGTTACCAGCCCATGACATCTTCAGGAAGCGCGGAATCACTATTGTCTCGCGATGCATTCTCTGCTACAACGAGCTCGAGTCCCTGGATCATCTCTTCTGGAGCTGTACCTATTCCTCTGCCATTTGGGCTACCCTTCTCCCTCCTTTGGGGCACACCATTGCTCCCAGCATGCTGGATGCGGTCACTGAGTTCTGCCGCGCATCCTTCAATGTTTTGCGGAAGGACAAGAAGCATGCGGTTTCTGCCCTCTTCATCAAGGTGATGGCCTTCCTATGGATCGAGAGAAACAAGCGATCCTTCGACCTTGATTACTCCCCGCGCAGTGTTGTTTCTTTCTGCCAGATGATTTCTGATATGGACTGATCCTTAGTTTGCATGCCACTGTAGTGTGATCTGTCTCTTCTGTTGGTGCCCGCGTTTTTCTTTGCGTGGGCTAGGATTTCTGTTTTTGTTGGGCCTTTGTGGCCCATGCACCACGTTTTTGGACTGTGGGGGTTGGGGCACCATCTGTTGGGCCTTTGTGGCCCATGCTCCACTGCTGGTCTGTGGGGGTTGGGCTTAGCACCCGGTTTGCCTCTTTTGGGCTTCTGAGTTTTTCTCCCCACCTTTAATCTCTGGTGTACATATTTTCTCTTTTTATATATTTGAGGGTCTCCCTCCTTTCTCGTGGCAAAAAAATATACACATACATATATATATATATATATATATATATATATAATGGTATAGGGTATAAATGATTAGGATAATCATTAGAATGGTCTAGGGTTTGCCTAAAATGAATTAGCAAGAATCTACCTAAGGTTTTGGTAGAATAGAAGATGTAATGATTTGGAAATAATAGGTTCTTTTCCCAGATGGTTTACACTGGACTTTAGGGATAATTATAGCATCCCTAATTCTAAGACTTATGTGGTTTTACGTATGGTGCACTGAATGGATTATTCAGTGGCACTGCTTTGAGTATTTGAGCCACTCTAGTTGTGCTCCCAAGGGACACGAGCCAGTAGGTATCTTACACTCGAGCTCCACAGCGTGGAGTTCTGGTTGCGTTTGCTTTGCTGTGGTGTCTTCTGGGTGGGTTTGACACTCAGAGGATGTTTTTGTTGGTATCTTCATGGATTGTGGTCGTGGGTTGAGCATGGTGCTGGTGAACCTAGATGCTTCCAAGGTGTTTTTTCCTGGGTCTAACAGGAGAGCTATCGAGGTTGTGTTTTGTTTGTGGTTTCTCAACCTTTGGTTTCTGTGCCGTTGTTTTTTTTTTTTTTGCAAGAGTAAGGAGGAGACCCTCATATATTAAAAAACCAAAATAAATGTACAAAGGGAAAGGTTTGGAAATTACCAAACCCAGCTAAAACAAGGACCCAAGCCTCAAAAACATGGGCTCAGCCCAAGAACCCCAAAATGGCCTAGAGATAAGCCGCAAATTCCCACAACAGGATGAAGACAAAAGAGGCCCCAATGAAGAAAGCTAGCTGAGCCAACATCTACAGAAGCATGCAACGTTCCTCGGAAGGTAATCTAGATCGAAGCTGCATTTGTTGCGCTCGGCCCACAGGCAAGACACCACCAAGGAAAAAGTACAGGATATGCTGCACAACTCAAGACGA
>JAMKQA010000885.1:0-22074 GCA_024699735.1 Posidonia australis | reverse complement strand
AGTTGGGATTTGCACCAAAGACACCCATGCCGATGTTCTGCGACAACCAGGCCGCTATCTTCATTGCCAACAATCCCACTTTCCATGAACGCACCAAGTACATTAAGGTGGACTGCCACTTAGTGAGAGATATGGTGTTAAAAGGAACTATCTCTACTCCACATACGAGTTCATCTAAGCAGTTGGCTGATATCTTTACTAAGGACTTGAATTGTAGTGTGTTTGGCTCCTTAAGTACCAAACTGGACTTACTCGATGTATATGCTCCAGCTTGAGGGGGAGTATTAGAGTTGTATCTATATTACTTAGGTTACTCTAGATAGTGGGTTAATGGATATCTATTTACCCAGGTATACCATAATCCCCTATTTATATGTAACTTAAGCTCTCTAATAAAACATTCTTCTTTTCTCTCCACAATTATAATAACCTAAATCTTAGTCTAGTCAACATCAGATATATGGGCATAATAAGAAGCATATTACTACTATAATCAGTTATGGCTTAAGCATTTTGACAAGCTTGGAATTTATATTAAAGTTGTTATGTTATGGTAAAGCCTTATTGCAAATTGAGTCACGTTTGCACTTAACACAAGGCATGAGTGCATGACAAACAAAGTTTTCAATATTCAAGTTTAGAGAAGTGATAATTCCTCGTAAGACCTCAAGAAGATAAATAACAAGAGAAAGATGGTGTGCAAACTTTAATAAAAGAAGCAAACATCCAAAGTCTACTAAACTAAAAGAAGGTAGGAAAGAAAGGTAAATCTATGGTGACTTGTATCAGTGAAGGGAATGGTCGTAGGAGCACATTATTATAGCGATTGATAGCAAGAAAGCACCTTCTCTACTAATCAGCTTATCTCATGCCAGAATTCACCCCAATTCAGCTAAGGTACCTGCACTCTTAGATTGGCTTTGGTTTTATACCTGCTTACCTGTATCAGCCTTCCCCTTCCTTATGACCTTTTTACCTTCACCAACATCCCACAACTGAAACAGCAACGACACTTGCACAAGGAACACCAGAAAAATTGCAGGTATATGCTGTGGTGAGGCACCTTGGCTTCAAAATTATTCATCATCATAAGGAACAAAATTATTCAACAGCCTACTCATTTTTAGCAAGTCAGAAAGCCATTCAAAGACTTACAGTTTCATTCTCAAACATTGCCAGATTCCTTTTTTGACGCTTTGACATCAGATTGTGAAATGAGACAGAAACCACTATCTTTCTCATAACCAAAGATTGCAATCTCCTATATATAGGAGAAGATATACTTAACCCACAAGCAACCTATTAACTGGATAACATAAAGATCCATATAAGGATCCATTTATTCTAACACTTCCCCTTGAACTGGAGCATTTAACAAGCACAACTTGTTACATAAATGGATACGTAGAAGAAGACTTGATTTAAAAAAACATACTAACAAAACAGTCGAACTACTACATCAACACGTGGACTTGTCAGGTCCACACAACGGAGACGACACAAGATCAGAACCATCAATAAGTAGCTAGACTGCTATACCAATACGTGTGGACGTGATGTCCACACAACGAACATGATGTCAGATCTGAAGACCGTCGAGGACAAGTTTTTTTTTTCTCTCATCTTCTTCTCACACATTCTTTTCTCCTCTTTTTTTCCCACGTTCTCTCTCTCCTTTTTTTTTTCTTCCTTTCGCTTTCTCTTTTTCTCTAATTTTTTCCTTTTTTACTTCCTTTTTTTTTCTTTCAATTTTTTTTCCCTTTCTTCTCATGCTCCCCTTCTCCTCTCTTGCTCGTCTTCTTCACTTTTCACCTCAGGAGTAGCAATGCGGACGATGAGGAAGACGAATCTGGCAAAGGAAGGAGACGGCGACTGGACTGGACGATGGTACGCAACCTCTCCCCCCATCTCCCTCTCTTCCTACTTCCTCTCCCCCTTCCTCGACGGCAATGGCAAGATGGCGTCGGCAGAGGCCTAAACGATGGCTGGAGGAGGGCCAACGACACGTCTGGATGACGGAGGTGGCACGGAAATGGGTTGGAGACAACGACGTCGACGACAAGGCTGGAATGACACTGGAATCCCTAGACAAAGGCCCTCGAGTGGCCTGAGACGACGAACGACGGCTTTGGGGGCTGGACTGCCCCTCTTGGCCGGACTGGAGGGGGTGAAGGCTCCTGACAGCGAGATGAGAGAGCTTGGAAGGGCGGAACGGGACTTCCGGGAGCGTGGATGGCCTGGACAGAGCCGACGGAAGACGGACGGAGCCGGCGAAACCCGCGGACGACCTGGACGAGCCTTGCGGGACTGGAGGATGGCCTGGACAGGAAGGGGCATGGCCGATGGCAACAAAACAACATAGATCTAGGCTTTGGATGAGAAAAGTGGACAAGAGAGGAGGGGTTTTCATATGGATCCGCCGCCGTCGACGGTACTGTTGTGACGGAAGTCTACCGACGTCGACGGCAACTACTGTGCACGCATCCTCTCTCTCTCAAACCCTAGGTTTTTTTTCCTGTGTTCTGATACCAAGTGGAATGAGACAGAAACCACTATCTTTCTCATAACAAAGGATTACAATCTCCTATATATAGGAGAAGATATACTTAACCCACAAACAACCTATTAACTGGATAACATAAAGATCCATATAAGAATCCATTTATTCTAACACAGATCATGAGCCTGCATGCAGGTGTCACAGAAATCTACATAAAGCCATATTCCATGCTAAATTGATAAGGGCACCTAGATGTCCTAATTGCGTACGTTTAAGCATTGAATGAAATAATAAAATCAGTCAATGCCAACTATTTTATTTTTTGACATCTTTACCTCTCAAAAAATGGATTATTGGATCATCATAGTCCAAAGTTTTTCATTTTGTTTGACAGGAAAATTTAAATTTGTCATAATTCAAATCTTTAAAGAATAATAATGCAATGAAGTATTTGAAAACAAATAGGAATTAATATACAAGCGATAGGTGAAAAGAAAGGACTTAGCATTTGAAAACGGTGGAACAAATGATTCTAGTCAGCATATCTAAGGTGAACATTACTTGGGATTACGCTAACCTGTAGTTGTTTGTAAGACATCCCAGATAAACGAGCAGCAAGCGGTTCCAAAATTTCTCGGTCTCCTACTGTAGATTGATTTTCATCCAATTTAAGGGATTTTCTTGTATTTTCTAGTGATTCAGCAACATTCTCAATAAATTCTGCTAGTGAATCCCTGAAGGCAGTAGAGCAGCCACCTTCTGGGGTCATGTCTGGTTTTGAGAGTCTGTCATCCCTGATTTGCCGGATTTCTGATGGAGAAAGAGTAGTAGAATGGGAAGGACAAGTGGCCTGTACAGAAAAACCATTTCGATAGAGTTAGTACTGAGACTATCAACTTTAACCAAGAGATGTGTTATCCTGACCTTAATTTTCCCAAATAACTGATCAAAGTTCAGAGGTTCTCCAGTCTTTCCTTCCATTTTTGCAGGGTCCATTCCATCATCTCCGTAACGAAACTGAACAATCCCACCGGTAGCGTTACGAACTGTTTGATCATAATAAGCAGCCAGATCCTCCAAGCTTTTCATTAATCTTCGAGACATGTAACCAGTTTCGGCTGTTTTCACCTGTATAAAAAGAAACCATATAATATGATTCCAAAGACCTTATTCCACTAAACCAATTTTGTGATGAATGAAATACAGAATAAGGTAATGATCTCAAAGCTACATATTCAATATTTAAACACACAAAGACAGTTGATCTTACCGCAGTATCCACCAGACCTTCACGTCCACCCATTGTGTGAAAGAAAAATTCAGTTGCAGTCAAACCAGAATAGAAGGAATTGGCAACAAAGCCTTTAGCCTACAAGAACATTCAACAATAGATTCCATCAAAACATTGAGTCAACAATGCATTGCATGTCTACTTAGAAAGGCGAAAACTTTTCAATTGAAAATTCTAAAAGCAGCCGCAGTTTCTAGGTTACTAGCTGAAAAAAGCAGACAAACAATTTTTTATTTTTTATTTTTTATTGTTATGTATATTAAGGATAAATTCTAGACAAGGCCAAACTCAAATAAGGCCAGAACTGAATAATGAATACAGAAAACAGTACCTCAGAAAAAGATTATCAAATTTTCAGTGTTTTGATTATTTTTCATCAGGATTTTAGTACCATACTATCAAATTTTTTAGATGGACCACCATTTAAATTTATTTTTTAAGGAGTAAATATTAAAACTCAAAAGGCAACAAGAACAGCAAAGGAAACAAGAGGGGAAAAGCACAAAGACTTCTATCAAGATGATAGAAACTCATCAAGGAGACAAAAAATGTTCCAAATACGGAACAAGCACAAACAAAACAAGGAAAAGAAAAACGCTATCAAAGTCTAACAGAAGCACAAGTCATGCAGTGATGGACGAATTAGTAATCATATCTCTATCAGAAAATGCAGCAGATCAGGACACAACCAATCCAAACACCTTTTCCTTCCACATAAGATGATCCAACTCCACTCCCTCGAAAACTCTTATTTTCCTTTCCAGCCACCTACTCTACCAAATAGCATGGGGGAGCACAAACAACACAGATTTATGCACCACCAGCGAGCCTCCCATCAAAATCAATCAGATTTATGCACCACCTGTTAATAACTGGACATTTGAAAAAGAAATGTCACCAATCTTCTTCATCACACAGACAAACGAAGCATCTACTAGTGAAATGGAATCCACAACACTTCATTGCCACCTAAGTAAGAAAATCACCATGCAAAATCTGCCAAATGAAAATATAAATTTTGGAAGGAATTATGTGATTCCACACAAGCTTTGAGCACTTAGCCCAAACTAAGTGACAATCTTGGTTAGAAGACAATCTGGGGAGCCAAGGGACTTCAGAAGAGCCAAAAGGTTAACAAGATCGATGAGTTCAATATCATGAAGATCCCTCGTAAATCTAACATCACATACGACCTCTACCTCGGAACGCTCATAACACTCAAAGATCCACACAGAAGGTAAAATTGCAACTTGAAAAAGACCGGGGAAAAACTTCAGTGTAGAGAGTCTAACCACTCTCATCTCCCTAAAACCTAACCCAATCACCCATATCTATCTTCACACTAGATGCAAACCTCATGATTTTATTAGCATCACCCTTTCACTCCATTCACCCATCATACCACTTTCCCAACACCACTTGCTGCCACAATTAAACACACTTCTCTCCCTCGATCTCCATGGCTACCTTCCTTCTTTGGCTAACACTTTTATTCCAAGCAACCATATGAAAGCCAGCTTGCATACCCTTCTTTCCCCCTTTCCACAAAAATTGATAGAAACTAGAATTCACAAAATTGAAAGCTAGTAAATTGACAAGTTTGACAGTATCAATGACATCAAAGTCAGTTTCCACCCACTGAGACAAAGCAACAATTCCAACCAAATAATCGCCTTTCAAAACTATTCACCCAAGGTCCCCATCACTCCGATTTTTCCGCCACATAGAGGTAAACCCAGATATTTGAAAGGAAATACAACTACTTTACGACCTGAAAAGCCAACTTCCCCTTTGACCAAAGAATCATCAAAACAAACCCTAGAGACTGTCAATTTATGAAGATTCAACTTCGGACCTGCTTTTAAGCCAAATAATCCCAGGTTAAGTTAATAGCCTGTTGGTGAAATGCCCCACAAAAAACAATGGTGTCATCAACATACTATTTCAACCCTTGCTGGATAGAAAGCTTGTACTTTGCCTCCCACCTGTACTTCGATATACATTCAACCAAACACCTCAACAACAAGCGAAAACAAAAGTGAAGAAGGTGAATCTCCTTGTCTTAATCCACGACCACAACCAAAATAGACTTTTGGACATCCCTTAACAAGCACAAAAAATCTCACGGAGCAGATACACTAGCCATCCAGTCTCGCCATTTCCTCCCAAATCCATGTCTCATCACCTATTCTAAACAACTCCAATTGACACTATCATATAAGTTTTCCATGTCCAACATCCATACAAATACTGGAACACCTTGTCTGGTGCTTACCTCGGTACATTCATGTACCACCAAAATGCCATCCAGAATCTAGGCAAAAGGTGATTGAAATTCATTCACATCAGCGGTCTGAGTCTATCCTCGACACACATAGCAACAATTTTGTAAATCCCATTCAGAACACTGATTGGCCTGAAGCCATCTCTATCCACTGCCCCTTCCTTTTTTGCAATGAGTGATGAAAGTAGAATAGGCAACCTTAATATTCCCTCCATCTGCAAGGAAAAACCCAAAAAATCTCCATAATCTCTACTCTAAAAATCTCTCAATATCTTTGGAACAAAATTATTGGAAAACCAACTGGACCAGGAGCCTTGTCCCTACCAAGATTTTAAATGTCAGTTTCGTGTCGAATTTCGATAAGTTGAAAAACAGACACGTATTGGCAAAATGTTGATATGCCGGTATTGTATCAGTGGAAACACAATAAAAAAATTCACAATTGTTAAGAAAATTTTCATGTCAGTATCATGTCAAAGTCATGTCGGTAAATTGAAAATAAGATACATGTCGGTGAAATTTCGACAACACGTCGACATTTGGTACTATGGTCTCCACTCCCTAATCATCATGAAAATAGCTTTACGCACTTTTTCCTCTGTAAATTCTGACTTGAGAGCAATTGCATCCGTAACACTGATATTTGAGAAGCCCAAACCATCAAATTTGTCATCAAGCTGTAGCTTTGACTGAAGGTAAACTCCAAAAAAAATATCCAATTCTTAATCATTACCTTCAAGTTTTGATACTTTCTTCTGAATTTGCTTTGAAGCTTTGTCCACTTGACCCATCACTTCCACCCCTTTCTTAATCATTACCTTCACCCATTACAGCTTGGTGCACAAATGCGTGGTTAGATCCCATTCATTTGGAAAAATTGCTTTACTCTTTTTTCCTTCCTTCTCCCATCATCCTTAGAACAAACCATCAATACTTCTAAACTCAAACCAAACTACTTCAAACTTGAAAGGTCACAGTCCCCTATCGATTTCAGATTCAGAGGAAAGCAAAATGACATATGATCATGGTTCTAAATGTCGATTTCGTGTCAGACTTCGATAAGTTGAAAAACAGACATGTGTCGGGAAAATATCGGTATGTCGGAATTATGTCGGTGGAAACACGATAAAAAAAATTTACATTTGTTTAGAAAACTTCCATTTCAATATCGTGTCGAAGTCGTATCGGTAAATTGAAAATAAGACACGTGTCTGTGAAATTTCGGTGACACGCGTAGACATTTGGTACCATGCATATGATCACAAACAGTGTGCTTTTGAATCGGGCTGCATCTCATCACATTTCTTTGTTATAAAATTTCTGTCAATCATCACAAGCTGGGGATCCAGCCAAAGATTCGACCATGTGAATTGACACCCCAATATCAGGAGATCAATCCCTTCTAATTCTCAAATCAAATCATTGAACCCCGCCATACTCAAAGTCAATCTACCGCCTCAACTATTCCAATCCTAAATGAATCTTGTGACATTGAAGTCTCCAGCCACCACCAATTTCTCCACAATGATTAAGAGATCTTAGTACATCCCAAAAAGCAAGCCTCCTTGCTTGCTTAGACAGTGCATTTCACATTTGAAACCTTATCTTCAAGAATTAGCAACAGTCCAAAAGTCAACACCAATTTTTGAGAACAACAAAAGAGCAACCCATCCCAGAGAATAGCCAAACCACCTAACACAACAGTAGATTCTTTGAAAGCAAATTCTTTCAACCAATAACAGCAAAAGAATGACAAATTGACTAATCTGACTAATCCATCAATGCCAACTTTGTTTCATTAAACGCACACATCTGGTCATGCCTTCTAACCACAGTTCTAACCATCCAACACTTGTCGTTGTGCCCAATCCCCTTACATTCCAGAATAAAACCTTCATTGGATAACAGTAGACCCAACAAGCTAATGTTGCAACTCCCCAAGATCTGCCATCACATCCTACAGCTGTCTCTCTCATCTGGCCTAATCTTTTAAGGAGAAACCAAAATCCAACAAATAATCATCTTAGACCAGCAGCTACTGCTCAAATATGAAACTAATTATGCATCATTCACATACCTGTGGCAGCTTCAAATAAATCACATGTAAGTTCTCTCTAGGATCATTTTCTTCTTGAGACCTTCTACCCTTTCATCATGTGGGAGTCTGAATTAATTCCCATCCCCAACATTTTCTTCCTCTGGATCTATGTGTTATAAGTCTCCAAATGACTTGAAATTTTGTATATTAGTGTTTTACATATTGTAAATAAGATCCACATACTACATTTCGATTTTATAACATGTAAGAAATATATTTAAGTTTGCCTCCAGACACTCACCCCTAAAAATAAAGCAAGGTATTTGAAGTGCTCCCTATAAGTTAAAGTCATAATCAACTATAATAGCAAATTATGAAAACTAAAAGGCAAACACGAAGTTTTTGTTGGCCTTTGAAAGCTAAAAGGCAAACATGAGGATAGGGCTAATCTATCAACTGTTTACACCTACAATCTTATAACATGATTTTGTAAAAATTCAATAAGTTGTGCATGCAAAGAAAATTGGGCTTGGTTGTGCACAAAATTTAGATGGAATTGGAATCTTGGAATCAAAGAGAATCAGGGAGAATTCAGGTTCTATAGAAAGTAAGGGGATTTGATTTTCTTTTGTCTCAATTCCTGCCATTTGTGTGTGTTATGGAAATAAAGAAAATGAACTTTGAGTTTTTATGAAATTAGAAGCAAATCATATAAATTCCAAAATTATCTTGTTAGAATAGAAGGATCCTTATATGGATCTTTTGTATTATCCATTTATGTGTACTCTTATATATATAGGAGATACCCATTTGTGTAATGCAATAGAATCCATTGTTTTTCTCAATCAACATGGTACCAGAGCAGGTTTTTCTTAATTTTTAAAAGAAAGAAAAAAGGGCCACGAAACCCTAGCCACCGCTAAACCAATCCGTCGTTGACACCTAAAGCCACCTTTCCGTCACCATTGTTGGTCTTCCACTGGCCCTCTCGCCTCCTACCACCATCTCCACCACCGTCGACAGTCCCACCAGGGCCGTTTTCCATCGTTGGCCAGCCCTTCCAACGGTTCCTCCACCACCATGGGTCTTCTCCGACGTCTCTAGTGGTTTTGTAGCCCCATTTGTAGTCATTCTCAACATGATCTAGGCTATCGAAGCTTTTCCTCTCTATATTAGTGTGTGGACACGTGGTATCCATGGTTTTCTTGTGCCACCATATAGTACTTGTCTGATCAAGAGGTCGATTGTATTGATTAGTTGTCAATTGTCTACAAATTTGATTCATTTGTGCTGTTTTTTGTTACTGTCCACATCAAATCAGACCTTGTTATTACTGTTTTTGTTGATCTATGGTGTCTTCTTCCATGTCTTGGGATGCCTTAATGAAGAATTTGAGCAATATGTCTATCAAACTTAATGGACTCAAGCCTTTGAGACCTTTCTCGATGCCCATAGGAAAATCTAACATCTCACTCATGATCCTCTCGATATCAAGAATGTCGCCTATAAGGATTGGGTTACAGATGATTGTGCAATGATTTCTTAACATGTGAATGACATGAAGGAAAGTTTTTTTAAAGACATCATGATGCTTAAGCTAGCTAAAAAGATTTGAGACACCCTGAAGAATATATATGACCATAAGAAGAACATTTCCAAGATTTAAGAAAAATAAAAGTAGATTTTCACCCTTCGTCAGGCCGACCATTCGGTATAGGATTACTTCACAACTCTCTGTGTATTTCTGATGAATAGGAGATTTATCAACCTTTTGTAGCTAATATCTCTCAGATATAAGAGTATCATGAGAAGTTTACTGTTGTTGGTTTTCTATCTGGTCTCAACTTAGAATTACATACACAGATACGAGGACAGATCCTTGATGCTAAGTTTAGTTCCATTCTTACAGTCTATTGTCTCCAAACTGCTGCAGATATCTACTACAACGCCAACTATTGTTCCAGATTAGTCAACGATGGCAGCCTCATCTCATGGTCATGGCTAAGGTCGTGGTGGTTGTTCTACAGGAGGATGACATTGGTGTGAGCATTGTAAATAGTTTGGTCATAGATCTAACAGTATTGGGAAAAGTTTGGCAAACCATAGTAGGCATTTTCTGCTCATACTACTACCGATACATCTTCTACTATCTCATTCACTGATCAGTCTCCTCAAACAGTGTCTATCTCTACCACAACATCACATGCTTCTATATTAGGTACAAGTACCTTATTAGCTTCTAAAGACAGTTCTTAAATTATAAACTTAGGAGGTATGAGTACCTTATTAGCTTCTAAGGATAATTCCTGGATTATACACGTGATTTTTTACCCATATTTCTCTATTGTCAGATATTTCCATAACTAAAGGTATTGTTCACGCCTCCTCTTAGATCATCCGTGACAAAGTTTGCTATGTACTTGATTTTCTTATGAACTTTCATCCATTAGTATCATTACCAAACAGTTACATTGTTTTATAACCAGTTACCCTTTCCATTGTACCTTTAGAAGGGAAAGAAGATTGATTTAGACCGTGAGCATGGAAATGACATGTACGTGCTAGTTCGTAATGATATACCTCAAGAATTAGCATTTTGGTTTCCACGTAGGAATCATCTCTACTGTGGCACTATTGTCTTAGTCGCCTGTCTCATTGCAAACTAAAGTAGGAATTACTATGATTTTCTATTAATTCTTTTGATTGTGAGTCATATCTATTAGGATTGTTAGATGGACTATTATGTAATGGTTATATAGATATCCATTTTCTATTAGGATACTCCAATTACCATATATGGTATGACAGCCAAGTCCGATTAGAAGTAGAATTTTATCTCCCTATGTATATGTACTCAGTCTCCATCAATAAAATTATTCTAGTTTCTTATCTTTATTTTCCTCTAACAAGGTATCAAAACATTAGGTTTTCTCCTTCAAAAAAAAAAAAAAGGAAAAAAAATCCTAACCCTAGTTCTCTTTTCCCCACCACCCCACCCTTTTCCCACCGTCAACCACTTCCGGCCCCTCCCCTGCCACCGCCCGCCTTACCAGGCCCTACGTCCGCAGCCCAGCAGCACTGCCAGCACTTACTCCCTCTCCGCGCGACTCCTCTGGCACCTACTTCCTCTCCATATGCCTCATTCGAACCTTTCTCCTCCTCCACGGGGTTCCTCCGGCCCCAGCCACTCCTTAACGCTCCTCTGCCCCTCTCAGGCCACCCGGTGGGCTCAAGCAACACTCCAAGACCAGTGCTCACCTCCACCAACCACTCCTACCTGCGTAACAAACACCGTTGGCCTCTCCAGCCGCCTAAAGTGGGAAGCTAGCAGTCCAACACTTACTCCGACCTCTCCCATGTCCTGGTCTCTCCTTCTTCTTCACCGATGGACTTCTCTCTGTCACTATTGTAGTCTTCTTTTATGTGATATTTTGTTATCCTTTTGCTATTATTTTCCCTTTTTCTACGTACTTTGGCGCTCAAGATCTCCTCCTCGGTCTCTGATTCTGGTGATGCTATGCTGTGTACTCATAGTGGTACATCTATCAAACTTGATGACAAAGCCTATCTCATATGGACAAAGTCTATTTAGATTTTTCTGGGTGCCTATAAAAAAATCAAACATATTACTCATGACCTTCCTGATCTCAAATCTACGGAGTACGATGAGTGACTGGCTTCTAACTATGGTGTCATTACTTGGCTGTTGAATAGTATGTAATCTCAAATCTCTCGTGGTGTGGTCATGCTTCCTACTACCAAAACCATCTGAGATACTTTAAAGGCCACTTATGTTCAAGAGAAGAATATTGCCCGGGTTACTGAGATATATAACCAATTCTTCTCCCTACAGCAAGCGACCAATCTATTCAAGACTTATATACGTCTATTCGGGTTCTTCTCGATGAACTTGAAATCCTTCCGTTTCTAATCTCTAGTTCCTGATTATATACATCCATCAAGAAGTGGTTGCAAAGTTTTTATCGGCTCTTCGTCCCAAGCTCGTCTCTCAGGTGTGTGGTCACATTCTCGATGGTGACTCTGTTGCATCCTTGACATCTGCCTTCTCTCACGTTCTGTCAGTTTCTATTGGGACTCTTATGGTACACAGCGATCAGTCTACCTTAACTGTCTCTGGTCGTGGTCGTGACTCCGATCGTGACTCCGATCGTTGTTGGGCGAAATTCTACAAACCAAACTGGACAAATAGTGTTACAAAAGACAACACGACACCTCCTTCAAGTTCCGATGATACTGTGACAATTTCTCAGGCAAAGCATACTCACTTCCTTCAATCCCAGACTACTCTAGTTGCTCAGACGACTACTGCTACACACGTTACTCCATCAGGTACGTCAACTTTGTTCACGACTTCTGATGTCGACTTCGTGGTTGATTCAAGTGCATAAAAGCAAATGTCTGATACTCGCCATTCTTTTTCTTCCATGACCACTTTTATTTCTACACCTTCTGTAACAATTGCTAATGGAACACATTCGTCTGTCCATGGACAAGGATATGTCTCTACCCAATAATCTTACTCTACATGATGCTCTTTATGTACCCAATTTTCCTGTAAACTTACTGTCAATTAACCAACTTACTAAAACCTATAACTGTGTAGTAACCTTTTTTCCCCACTTATCTCCTTATACAGGACCTACAGATTGAGAAACGGATTGATTCGAGACCTGAGCAAAATGATTTATACCGCCTCAGTGGTCGCACATTGCCTCCTACCTCAGCTTTCACTGCATCCATAGTTGAGTCTTCTTTTTTATGACATTACCGTCTTGACCATCCTTCATTAGAAAAATTAAAAAGTCTTTTACCAGTGTCTATGTCAATCAATAATTTTCAATGTGAGTCTTGTCAACTTAAGAAGCATCAACGGTCCTCATATCCTACACGTTAAGAAAAATAAAATCGTGCTCCCATGAAATTAATTCACTCTGATGTGTGGAGACCGTGTCGTATTAAGTCCATTCAAGACTTTCGATATTTTATTGTCTTCATTGATAATTTTTTCTAGAATGACTTGGATTTATCTTCTAAAAGATCGCACTCAAGTGGTTAATGTTATCAAAATATTTTTCAATGAAATAAAAATCCAATTCTCTGAACCATTGCATGTGTTTCGTACTGATAATGTTCTTGAATATGTTCAACGTGATGTATCTCTTATGTGTGAAGTCTAAGGAATTATCTATCAAACTTCATGTCCTAGGACGTCTCAACAGAACGATGTGGCTGAACGTAAACATCATCATTTGTTGGATGTTATTAGAGCACTCATACACCAAATGAAAGCTTCTCAAGAGCTATGGATTGATGCAGTTCTTACTGCATGTTATCTCATAAATCACATGCCTTCCTCAGTTCATGGGAGCATTCCTTATTCACTTTTAATTCCCCAGAAGTCTCTTTTCTCCCTTCCTCCAAAGGTTTTTCGATGTGTGTGTTTTGTCCAGGATACTCGTCCGAATTTGGACAAACTCTCTCCAAAGTCGACTCGTTGCATGTTTGTTGGATATTCTCGTACTCAAAAGAGTTATCGCTACTATGACACAGTGAGTCGGAAGTATCTTGTCTTTATGTATGTTACCTTCTTTGAGGACACCCCTTTCTTTTCTTCTCCAACTTCCTTTTCTCTTCCTATTCTACTAAATATTCCTATTGAAGAGTCTATCCCACAACCTGCACCAGAGCACCTCCTACTGACCCTCCTCTACAGGTTTATTCGCAGTGACCACGACATCAAGAACAACCATTGACTCAAGGAATCGATCAATCCACCACCAATGAAGCAGGTCCAGCTTCTCTTGACCCCAATCCTATGCCTGATATCCCCTCTGAGCTTAACCTTCCTATTGCCCTCCGGAAAAATACTCGTGATACTACACATCCTCTTTCTCACTTTGTCACCTATGATCACCTATATCCTATGTATCGAAACTGTCTTGTTTTTGTCCTCTGTTTCTATACCCAGGAATTATCAAGAGACATCCCAGATACCTGAATGAAAGATGGTCATGTATGAAAAGATGTCTGCCTTACAGTCTCGTGGGACCTGAGACCTTATCACTCCACCAACAGATGTCGAGATTGTCAGCTGTCGTTGGGTATTCTCTATTAAATACAATACTGATGGCACTAATGATCAGTATAAGGCTCGTCTTGTGGCACAAGATTTCACACAGACATATGAAGTCGACTATTTTGAGACGTTTTCTCCTATTGCCTGACTGAACTCCATCCGGATTCTGTTTTCAGTTGCAGTCAATCAACAGTAGCCAATGTACCAGTTGGATGTCAAAAATACATTTCTTTATGATGATCTGCTCAAGCAAGTTTTTATGAAACAACCTCTTGGATATGTTGCTCAAGAGGAAACACTTATATGCAAGTTCAAGAAAGTCATTTATGACCTCAAGCAGAGTCCTTGTGCATGATTCAACAAATTCAGTAAGGTTGTGATGCAAATTAGTTTTCAAATGTATAACTCTGAGCACTCGGTATTTATTAAGTAGAGATCCACAGACTATGTTATTTTGACGGTTTATGTGGATGATATTTTAATCACTAGCAGTGACAAAGCAAGTTTTGATGAGAGTAGGGTTTCACTAAAGAAGCACTTCGTAGCAAAAGATCTGAGTAGACCTAGATACTTCCTAGGGATAGACATTGCTCACGCTAATGATGGAATGATCTTGTTTCAAAGAAAGTATGTGCTCAATTTGCTAGAGGAAGCAGGTATGCTTAGCTGCAAATCATCTAGCTTCCAATCGACTCCAGCCTAGATTTATGGGATACATCTTTTAGCTCTTAGGAATGCAAGACGATACAGACGTCTAATTAGAAAGTTGATATACCTTACAGTGACACGCCTAGATATCACATCTGCAGTTAACTTGGTTAATCAGTTCATGCATCAGCCAAGAAAGGTACACTAGAAGATATCTCTACAAATCCTGTCCTACCTGAAGAACGCTCCTAGCCAAGGTCTTTGATACAATCATCATGGTCATCTAGATGTCTCTAACTACTCAGACTTAGGATATGCAGGTGATCGAGAAGACAGGCAGTCAATCTCTGGATATTGTACCTTTGTAGGAGGTAACTTGGTTACCTGAAGAAGCAAGAAACAATATGTCGTGTCTCGCTCAAGCGCAAAGGCAGAATATAGAGTCATGGCACAAACAACGTTCGAAATGATGTGGATTAGAACTTTTCTGAATGAGATTGGTTTTCCTCCCAAAAGTGCAATGTCTATATTCTGTGACAACTAAGTAGCCATTTACACTACTAATAATCCTATGTTTCACGAGAGAACCAAGCACATCGCGGTGGACTATCGTTTCGTACGAGATGCTGTTATGAGTAGACTGATTACTACTCCTTTCATTACTTCCTCTACTCAGCTAACAGATGTGTTTACCAAGACTGTAGTTGTGGGTCAGTTTAAGTCTTTTAGTAACAAGCCGGACATAGCAGATTTAAATGCTCCAACTTGAGGGGGAGCGTTAGGATTGTTAGACAGACTATTATGTAATGGTTATATGGATATTTGTTTCCTATTCAGATACTCCAATTACCATAAATGATATGACAACTACGTCTGATTAGGAGTAGGATTTTATCCCCCTATATATATGTACTCAATCTCCATCAATAAGATTATTCCAATTTCATATCTTTGTTTTCCTCTAACAATATCAATTAAGTAAGCATCATCATGCTACCTACAGACACAACTTTTTATCACTGTTAGAGTCTATTTAAGTTAGCTCACTGTAATATTTGAGTCTTGTTAGAGTTTCATTTATGTTAAGTCATAGAAATTATATTGTGTTTGTTGATGACTACACTAGAATATATTGGATTTATCTTCTAAAAGATCATGCTCAAGTTCTTGATGTAGTTAAAAAGTTGTTTGTCGAAATAATAAATTAATTCTCTATTACACCAAAAAAATTTCGCACTAATAATGCTCTTAAGTTTATTCAAACTAGTCTTCAAACTTAATGTGCTTTGGGTGTTCGTTATCAAGCTATTCATCCCCATACATCTCAACATGACAATGTAGTTGAACATAAACATAGACACATTCTAGATGTTGCTCACGTCATTATGTTGTAGATGACTGTTTTTAAATACTTGTAACTTGACGTAATTCTTATAACCATTTACCTTATAAATAAGATGCCTTCTAACCCTCTTGGTGGTGAGATACCTCTCAAACACTTACAACCTAAGATAGAATTATTTTCCTTGTCTCTTAAAGTTTTTGGATGTATGGCCTTTGTTGAAAATCAATCACAAGGTCTTGATTATCTTCTCAGTCTCTTAAGTGTGTTTTTGTTGTGTATTCAAGTACTCAAAGAAGATATCGTTGTTTGTATCCTTTTAGTAGACATTATATTGTGTCTACAAATGTTATCTTTTTGGAGTCTAAACCCTACTTTGACTCTATTCATTCTCCTTCAAAGAGTATGCCTTTACCACCACCTTTTAAGGAGCCTACCTTAGTTGATGATAATTCAACTGTGTGGAATAAAATTTGACTTGTCAATTGCAAGTTTACCATCATCGTCAACAACCATCTTAAGCTCAATCATCCTCCAACACGTCTGTGGATCCACCTACCTCAAATCTTCATGAACTAATTGCATTCCGAAAGAATAAGTGTTCCACTACAGTTCATCTTATTTCCTACTTTGTTACTTATAACCATCTTTCACCTTCTTTTCGTAATTTTGCCGTGTTCATTCCCTATAATTCTACTCCCAAGAACTACTAAGAAGTACTACTCATTCCTTATTAGAAGAAAACTATGGATGAAAAAATGAAAGCTTTGGTGTCTCGTGATACTTGAGACTTGATTACTCACTTTGCAGAAACCAATATAATCACTTATAGATGGATTTTCACAGTTAAACACAAGCTAAATGGATTTGTTAATTGGTATAAGGCTTGTTTGGTTACTTGTAAATTTAAATAGACATAAAGGATTGACTATGCAAAGACATTCTCACTAATGACTTGCCTGAACTCTATACTAATTTTGTTGGCTATTGCCACAAATCAATCATGAAAGCTTTGCTAGCTTGATATCAAGAATGTCTTCCTTTATAGTGATTTATTTTATCAGAGAACAACGTCCAGGATATGTTGTTCAAGGAAAGGAACGTGTGCTTAATCAGAAAGATTATCTATGATCTTAAGCAAAGTCCACAAGCACAGTTTAAAAAATTCAGTAAGATTGCCACAGTAGTTTCCAGATATGTGCTGTGGATCATTCCGTTTTTTATACAAGAATCACAAAAAACTGTGTTATTTTAACGATATATGTTAATGATATCTTGTTGGTAGGTAATGACTCTTAGGATTAATGAAACTAAAGAATATTTCAAGGCACATTTTGTTACTAAGGACATTAGAAAGCCTAGGTATTTTCTAAACATTGAGTTTGCCAATACTAAATATAGAATAGCATTGTCAAAAAGGAAGTATATACTAGATCTTCCTCAAGAAACTTGGCTTATAAGTTGTAAACCTAAGAATACTCTTATAGAGCTGACTCTTGCTTTCAAAGACAATTCTTTTGAACTTCTTGGGGATATTGGTCAGTATAGACATTTGATTAGGAAGCAAATTTATTTGACTATTACTCGCCTAAATATTCATATGTTGTAAGACTACTCAGTCAGTTATGTATGAGTCTAGAATGGTTTATTCATAGGGAGTCCTACGAATTCTGACCTACATAAAGGATACTCCTGAGAAAGGTCTCATTTACAAAAAACATGGTCATTTAAAGGTCCACATCAAGTAATTACACATATGTTGGAGGAAATCTTATTATTTGGTGAAAGCAAGAAACACAATGTAGTATTTAGATCTAGTGTTGAAGTCCAGTATCGCTCCATGACACAAACAGTGTGTGAAATGAGCTTGGTTTTTTCTATAAATGCTCTTATGATTATGCATTGTAATAACCAAATTACTATATTTATTGTAAATAACCTTACTTTTCATCAACGCATGAAAGATATTAAGGTAGATTATCATTATGTATGTGATATGGTGATAAGAGCAATCAATTCTACCCCTTACACTTAATCTTCGGAGCAGTTAGCTAATAATGCTGGGGTGCTTAATTCACTTTGTAACCAGTTGGACTTGATTGATATAAGAGAAAGTATTAGAGTTGATGGATCCTTAGATGGATCTTTTGTATTATCCATTTAAGTGTACTCCTATATAAATATATAAAATATCACTTCGTGTAACACAATAGAATTTATTGTTTCTCTTCATCAACATATCCCATATGTACATTATTTAATAATGAAATAAATTTATTAAATAAATAAATAACAATACAATAATACACCAACACTTAATAAATAAATTTACAAAATCATTATATATTGTTAAATAAAATATAGTATTATCAATCGCAATTATTTAACAATAAAGCTTATCAAAAATGCTATAATTATCAAACAATAAATGATTGTCTGATAATAAAGATTACTAAAAAATTTATATATTATTAAAATATAAAAAAATTAACATGCACCATAATTTGATATTAAAATGTACTAAAATAATTATATACAATTATATAAATAAAAAAAGAATAAATAGACATTTATTTTTTTAAGCAGTTAATAGATGATTATTTGATGATAAAGATTATTAAAATTATTATATATTACTAAATATTATATAATATAATATTATTATACATCACAATTTGACAATAAAATTTACTAAAAAAATTATATATCATTCAATAAATATACCATTATTTGAGAATAAGTTTACTAAAATGATTATATATTCTTAAATAAATAAAATAAAGTATTGTCATACACCAATATTTGATAACAAAGTCTATTATAATCAATATATATTCTTGAATAGATAAACTCAAATATTAACACACATTGTTATTTGATAGTAAAGTTTACTAAAAAATAGTATATTTTTAAATAAATAAAAACAAAAATATTATTATACGTGATTATTAGATAATAAATTTGTTAAAGTCAATATCAACACTAATTTATTTGAAAGAACTCGACAAGAGTTAACATATCAACACCTTGTTTAAAAGAGGTGAATTCATTGAAATCTCACATGAATCATAGGAGGTGAATTCATTGAAATCAAAAGGGATAGCTAGTAGAATGAAATACAAGAGATTTACACATAGGAAAATAGTAGTGTTGAAATAGACTCACATTGGAAAAAGTAAGGACAGGACTAGTGATTACACATAGATAGACTCTCCATTTATTGTCCATTCATTGTGATTTTGAGTTAAATGTCTGTATTTCAAAATGATATTAGAGCCAAAAGAGGCCTAAACAAGTCCTATTCCACACATCCACCTATGTTCAAAAAACACTTGTTGAACCTAAAAAAGACCATAAATGAAGAAATGTCAAAATAGTCTCAAATTAGAAAAAATGAAAGTGAAACTGGTGGATATATATAGATGAATCCTTCCACTAATTGTCAATTGATTTTGAATTGAATGTTTTATATATTAACAAGTAGAATTGAGTTTCTTACTAAATCATTTCCTTTGATGTGTACAAAATCAATAAAAAATTGAATTTCCTCTAAATCAATTCCAGTACTTTGGTGCACAAATCTCTCCTTTCTAAGATATAATTTAAATTTAAAGCATTCTATATAACAAAAACCTCTTCTTGACAATTGCATGAGCTTAAATATCCAAGTCCCCCAAACTAAGTCGATACAATTGCAAACTTATGAACCAAAAATAGTTATGCAGTTCCATGTTGTGAGTGATATTATCAATTCTGATCAAAAAATTAACTCTTACACCAGGAGTTTTTGAATTTCTATGGAAGTGAGGGAGTGTTCTATCGATAAAGCCATTGGGAGCTCGACGACCACCAACCGATTGCTGGCCCACACATGCAATCATCTGACTAATATTGATAGCAGAACCTTTTGATCCGCACTGTGACATGATTAAAGGACTGTTCCTCCAATGGAGTTCCTTCATACAAACCTGGCATCAGCAATGAAAATGAATCAGACATTAATCTTGAAAGATATCAGCACAAATAAATTCAGCACTATTTCAAATCTTTAACTCCTAGGGAATCAAATTATCCTACATGCAATTAATAACTAATGAAACAAGCAAAAAAAAACATATATCGGTACACTGCAGATCGACCATCACAAGATAAGATTAAGGTTTCTAATTTAACAGCTCCAAGAAATTAAGCAAAACCAAGCTAATGGTCAAACTAGTGTCAACTCCCTAAGAAAGTGTAAGTTAATGACCATGATAAGTGATGAAAGAGAACTTGTCATAGAACCCCATTGCCAACGGGGCAAATTTTTGCAGGTTTCTATCCATCTGAGAAAGAGTTCAAAAAAGAGAGGCAACAAGTTTTTACACACGTAATCTATGGTGATTAACTAATAAAACATTCAATACCAACAAAGAAAAGCAAAAACATATAATGAGCTTATCAAAAAAAGGAAAACAGGTAATATCCATACATCCCCAGTAGTCCCTCGAATCTCATTCAGAACATTTGTTATTTCAGTTTCCAGTGTTTGAGCTGCATCACAGCCAGGTTGTGGAGGGAGTTCCCCTTTGTTAAATTTGAATATAAGTCCATCACACGTTTTATATCCTTGCTCAATCTTTACTTTCTTCTGATTGTTGAGATGATCTCCAGGTTGAACATCATCAATTCCAATGGAAAATCCATGATTACCTATCCACCTGGCACTGCAAGCATAAAAAAGTTACAAATTATTGTAAAATTCAAATTTGCCTACCAATACAGGAACTTACAGAAGGCTACCACAAGGCATATTGTTATGCATTACATTAGTGATGGTAATCCTATATTTCCCTTTTATTTTTGAATAATAATAAAAAGGTTCATTACATTTGAAGAACCGAAAGGAAAGATATTCGTTCTATCTCCATGTCTCATTTTGTTATTCCATTACGCGCTTTTTTTCTGTTGTTTCCTCCCAGACACATAGTACGCTAGATTGCATTGGGGAGACTATTGTGCATGATGTCATTACCGTCTGTAACATAAAAATGGGAAAAGATGATACTTATTATAAGCCACTAGTTAAGAGATTCTTTCACTGAAAGACAAGTGTGAAAATAAATAAACGGAATCCTCACTAATGAGGGGATGATTACATATTTATAGAGTTATTAAATTAATATATAAACAATAACCCATTAATCCACACAAACGCAATAAACCTAATAATAATAAGTCTAATATTCCCACTCAAGTTAAAGAATATATATCAATCATGTCCAACTTATTATCAAGCGACTCAAAAAACCCAACACTTGGTCCTTTAGTAAAAATATCTACTAGTTGATTTGAGAACTGCATATAAAGCATAGAAATAACTTCCTTCGTCATCATATTATGAATGTAGAGATAATCTACCTCTATGTGTTTGGCGTGCATGTAGAAGATTGGATTATTAGCAATAAAAATGACTACTTAGTTATCATAATACATAGGCATAGGAATATCCATGGAAAAACCAAATTCAAACAGAAGAGAACAGAACCACATCATCACACAAGTTATCTGTGCCAAGGACCAGTCAGCATCAATACCTGATATGGAGATTACATTTTATTTCTTATTGCGCCACGTGACAAAATTCCCTCCAACATACGTACAGTATCGGGCTAAAAGCTCTCCTCTATTTCTTACATAATATACCTCAATGTGTAAAAGACCATATCATTTATAAACCAATCCCTTACTAAGTGTCTTCTTGACATATGTCAATATCCTACTGTAACATCTGTGTCTGGATTTTTCCATTTATTGTTAAACCATGGAATTTCTTGTAATTATTTGTGTGTGGTTTATTAATGGTAAATCCAGTTGTGTGTTGGTTGTGGTTGC
>JAMKQA010000883.1:0-26896 GCA_024699735.1 Posidonia australis | reverse complement strand
TTATTTTTCAGTGAATTTTAATGGGTTTTAGTGTTTTATTGGGTCATGTGGGCTAGTGTGAACCTAATTGGGCTTGTGTGAGCTAGGGTTTTGGTAGTTGCGACCAGAGCATCAACTAGAGGAGCCTGCTGCCAAATGAGCTCAAAATTAGGGTGTCTACACAAGTATTGGATATTCCTGTGTGGAAGTAGGAGCACATCACCATGAATTTCATGACTAAGTTGCCACGGACTCAAAAGAAGAACAACACTGTGTGCGTGATCGTGGATTGGCTAACCAAGTCTGCTTACTTCCTAGTTGTTCAGGTGAAGTTTCTGATGCACCTTCTGGTGGAGCTGTATGTCTCTAGGGTGGTTCGACTGCATGGTGTTCCAGTGTCCATTGTGTCGGACAGAGACATGAGGTTCACCTCAAGGTTCTGGAGAACTCTGTAGGAGGTCTTTTGCATCGTGCTCAACTATAGCACAGCATTTCAACCTTAGTCAGATGGTTAGACGGAGAGAACTATCTAGACACTGGTGGATATGTTTAGAGCATGTGCCCTAGACCAACAAGGGAGTTGGGAGGATCATTTGCCGTTGATTGAGTTCGCCTACAAAAATAGTTATCACTCGAGCATCATGATGGCACTATACGAAGCTTTGTATGGTAGGCCAAGCAGATCACCGGTTTGCTGGAGCGAGGTGGGCGAGCATCAGTTGATTGGTCCTAAGCTTATGCATATGTACACCAACAAGGTTGATCTGATCCGTAGCAGACTGTTAGCTGCATAGAGTTGGCAGAAGAGTTATGCAGACAGGAGGCAGAGACCACTGGAGTTTCTAGTGGGAGACTATGTGTTCCTGAAGGTGTCATCAGCCAAGGGTGTCATGAGGTTCTGGAAGTGTGGGAAGCTAAGTCATCACTGTATTGCCCTGTACAAGATTACCTAGAGGAACGATGAGGTTGCATGTCAGCTAGATCTACCACCAGAACTGTCGTCTATGCACGACGTGTTCCATATCTTCATATTGAAGAAGTGTCTAGCTAACGCTTCTCATGTGATTCTAGTTCAGCCAGAGGGGCTCTAGGAAGATCTGTCCTATGTGGAGGATGCCATCTAGATCGTTCATTGCAAGGAGCAGGCGTTGAGGAACAAGGTGATTTTGTTAGTCTTGGTGCAATGGCAGCATCATGGAACTAAGGAGGCCAAATGGGAGCGCAAGGAAGCCATCCTAGCCTAGTACCCGTACATTTTTGCCTACGAGTAATTTCGATGGCGAAATCTTCTTTTAAGGTGGTTAGGATGTTACACCTTTGTAGACACCCCATATGCTTGCAATAGAACCTTAACCCTAAAACTAACAAAAATCAAATTCAAAACCCTAAACCGTAGGTGAAACCCTAAACCTTAATTTCAAACCCTAAACTAAACCTTAAACCCTAGATCAAAAGCTAAACCCTAATTTCAAACCCTAATCAAAACCCTAAATAAAACCCTAGGTCAAACCTTAAACCCTAGGTCAAATCCTAAACCCTAATGTCAAACCCTAAACAAATTTAACCAATTCCCACCTTCACCATAACAACCTATAACAACCTCTAACGACCTAAACAAACTTAACCAATTTCCATTTCATCATAACAACCTATAACAACTTGTAACAACCTCCAACAACTTCTAACTAAACATAACCAACTACTCTAATAACCCTAGCCATTTGCAAGCCTATAAATACCCCCCCATTTGCAAGAGAAAAAAGGATAGAGAAAAAGCTTGGTAAAATTGAGAGGAGAGCTACCAAGGTATTTTCTCTCAACTAGAGCAACCAGAGTGGTCCAGGAAGAGAGAGGAAGCTCGGGAAGGAGAAAAATCTGAGTTTCAGGCCATCCCCAGCCATCTCCGACGAGCTCCGATGGTCATCACCCCTAGTAGCTCAAGTAAGCTTCCCTCTAACCTCAATTTTCATCAAAAATGGTTTCCTAGATCTCCCTCTTCCTTCCCCAGTCAATTCCCGTAGAGCCAGAGGCTTTCCCTGGCTGGAATCACAGCTCCAGGGGTCACCGGAGTTGTTTTCCGGAGACCTAGGCAGGGGCACGAATCCAATGCTCGATTCGTGCCCCAAGGCACTTGATCTTCTTTCCCAGAGGTCCCTCTTGCTTCTCCGACCCCTGGTGTGCCATTTCAATGCCCCCCAAGCCTCCAGTAGTTAGTTGCCGAAGTTGCACATCGTCGTCGTCTCCGGGGAAGACGACTGGTAACGGCGATGGATCGTGCGCCTCCTGCTTCGTCGTGCCTCTCCAAGCCTCCAGGGATATTCCACGACACGCCCCCAACACTTCGGAGCCATTAGAGCCAAGTTCCGTGTCCAGAATCACCCCCGCAAGCATGTTCACAGGAGAAGATGATGGCGACGGTAGGCGGAACCCAACATCGAGAGGACTCCCCCCTTTCTTGCGTCTAGAGGAGGGGAAATGATCCACCCATTGCCCTCATGCTTCCAAGAGCCTCAAATCGCTGACCCAACGCTTCCCAGAGTCTTCTTCTTCGATGGCGTCACCGGAGTCGTGTCGACAGCGAGGGAGTAGGTCGAATCCCAGATCCAAACCACCAGATTGTCTTCCCTTCCTCTCCTCTTGCTCATCGGTCGATTGGACTCTAGATCAGGCCTCGGGAGGGGCTAGGATCGAGCTCCAATCGCCATCGCCGGTGAGATGCGGTCATTGCCGACCGTCAGGTCCTTTTTAAACTTCATTTAATAAAAACATCTGTTTTTTTCTCTTTTCTCGCACAAAGGTTTTTTTTCTTAAACTTAGGTCCCTACACTTGATTTTTTTAATCCTTTTAATAATTTTTGTTCTGAAATATTACATAGGAACCCCTGAAAGTCTTTATTAATGTTTTCCATGCTTTAAACTTTGGTATAAACCCTCTGAATTTTTTTTCATACATTTGACACTAGCATTTTTGCATAAAAAACCCTGAGCTTTGTTGAAATAGTTCTGAATGCATGTTTTTTTGCCATAATTGCAAGTTAAACCCTAGATATTCAAATATTTGCCCCTAAATTTCACTGATTTCACACCGAATGCATATTTTTTAGGGTAAAATTACATAACAGTCCCTGAACTTCCTGGATTTCAAACTTAAGACCTTTTTTCTTGCACATTGAATCCTGAAATACTTCAAAATTGCATTAAATACATGTTTTATTGGCAAAATTGCATGTTGAACCCTAGGAATCCAGACTTTGACAAAAAATGTACAGTTTTGCACATTTGACCCCAAATTTCTTCTAAATTACACAAAATGTGTTTTCTTATGTATTTTTGATGATTTAGCCTCAGTGTTTCAATTTTCATTCAGAATTTGGAAATTTTGCACAAAAGCCCTTGGAATTTACACTTTTCACTCACACATGCATTTTGTACATTTTGTTGCTATTTTTCATGCATATTTTATCATGTCTTCTTTCTTGCATTATGCACACACTTCTGACTTGTTTCAAACTCAAATTTCACATTGTTTCTCGGATTTCTTCTGACTTTTATGATTTTAATTTGATTTGGCTTTTTATCGCCCGAGGGCCTACATTAACAGGCTTGACAATGCCGACATTGACCTGAATGAGGATTATTTTCTCCAATTTGATTTTCTTGGATTTCTTCAAGTTTCCGTTGATTTGTGTGACATTTTCCAAGTATTCTCGATTTTCATGATTTTCCTCATCGCCCATGGGCATATAGTAAAGTGGCATTATCAACGCCTACATTTGTCCCTCGGATTATCATTTGTTTTCTCTTATTCACTTTTTTCCTTTGATTTGGCATGTTTTCCAATCATATTAGGCATGTACACTCAGAATAGGCAAGCATACACATAATAGACCATTAGTAAGCAAGAAACCTAGAAAGACCGAGTTCCTCGGGCGCATGGGGGTGCCTAACCCCTTCCCCATGCGTAACAAGAATCCATACCCTTTCTCTGGCCTACATTGATTTGTGCACTACATCCATTAGGTACGAAGCATACATATGTTTTCTTCGCCTTGGTTTCTTTTGGATTTTTTACTTTGTAACTGATTTTCCTCGTCTTTCCATTAAAAGACTAGGTGGCGACTCCTTTCCTTATCCGTTCTTATCATTCCTTGGTGTTTCCGAGCCAAGTCTTCTTCTCTTGATTCACCACCTTCGCCGTGACCGTATCGGGACTCCTCGTGTGCTTCCATGCACCGTAGGAGAGTCGTGCAGGGTTCCACCGGCATGGTCACAACCATTAAATTCATTTTGTAATTATTTGCAAGTTAATGAATTTTGTATGGGTGGGTGTTACTGTCTTGAGGCCCATTTGTGATTTTAGGCTTGGGCCTTGTAGGGCGGCTACAGGTTGCGTGCTCCTGTCGGTGGTTCACATTGTGCATGTGGGTCCATGTGTGGGCCCCTGTGTGGGTCTATGTGTGGGTTCGTGTGGGTCCTGTGTTTGTAGGCCGATTGGTGAGGGTTGTAGTTGGCCTCGTGCTGGGAGCCTAGTGGTTGTGCTGTGCGGGGGTCGTGTGTGGCTAACAGGTTGGACATTGTAGGTGAGTGTGCACACGTTCACCTTCCTCCCATGCAGCTTTTTAGGTCGAGGCACCGTCCCCATGGAGCAGCCCCATCCTTCCCACCTTTCCTACGTATCCTCCTCCCAAAGCATGCCATTCCTCCTTCCCTTCCACTCCACCACCTCTCTCTCCCTCCCTGCTTCTCTCTCCATCCACTCACCCCCTTCCCCGTCTCTCCCCCACCCTCTCCCTCTTCCCTATTTTCCTTCCCCCTGTTTCCTTTGTTTGGCATGCTCAAGGGTCAATGGTGGCGTGCGGCGGCGGGTGGAGGTCCGGTGAGGTGTCCCTAAGGTCGTGGATGCTTGAAGTCGTTGATGTTGGCGTTGTTCGCCAAAGGTCGCGTTTTTAGGTACGCACCTCACCCCTTGTTGTAGAATGCATGAAATTGGTAGAAAAACTAGGATTGCATGAAATTTAGGTAAATTTACATTCCTAGAATTTATGGTGGTATTTATGGCCATTTATGATGGTCGTTGTGTTTTGGGTCCTTTTGACCCTTCTGGTTTTGTGATTTTCTTGTGTAAGCTGTGATACATGGATATTGGTTTTGTTTGTATGGATTTAGAGTAGACTCGAGGGTCTACAACATATGTTTTATGAGGATTTTCTTGTGATTGTTTGGTAGGTCCGCCCCTCACTCCCACTTGGGAAAAGAGTTGGATAATAGGTTTGGGCCGTTTTGTGGTTTCATAGAAAATGCATACCAAACCATTTTGGTATGCCATTTTTTTGTTAGTTTTGGTCCTCCGGTCGAAATTCAATCGGTCGAATTTTTTTGATTTGCCATTTTGGGCCATGAGTGTTGACCGATGTCTACTAATTCGATCAATCGAATTTATTTGGTCACCAAACCAAGGATTTTCGATCGACTGGCCCGATTTTTCGATCTGCCATTCTGGGTGCCTGCACCTATTTCGGTTGACCGATTTTGGTCGGTCTTCCAAACCAGCGGTTTTCGATATACCAAGCCCTTTTTCGATATGTCGAATCAAGGCTTAAATGCTTTTGTAAAAGTGATTTCCGAGGATTTTCCTGATTGGTTTGTTTTGACCATTTGAGATAGAATCGTAGGTCATTAGTGGTGGTCTTATGAGACACCTGATGCATCGATTTTGTGGAGATTTTGGAAAAGTTTTCCAAAGATATAAAATGGTTTTGAAATTGATTTTCAAAGGAATGTATTGGCCCATTTTGGAAGTGGTTTTCCTAGTTTTTTATGTGCAGGTCGAGAGACCGTGGGACTGTGTCATCGACACTAGGGAATATAACGACATTCTTGGATGGTCGGGCACGTATCCCTGGTTGAAGTCGGGGCCAGGATACCTGAGGCAGAGATTCATTGGGTCTTGGAGATATGAGACTCCTTGACTGTCATTAAGAGATTAAGGTTGTGGTTTGCAGGTCGAGGTGTCTTGTGGCATGACGGGGAGGTATGATACTCCTACTGTCACTGTGAGCACTAAGGCTTGGGTGTTGTCAGGTGCAGAGGTATAACACTCCTTCCTGAGCATCGTGTGGAGGATGCCGTGAGGAGGCATACCTTGTGGTGGCTGGTGTGGGTGGGACACATGCCTTGTAGTTGATAGTGTCCTAAGAGATAGAACTGCCTTCCTAGGAGAGGTTGGCTGGGGGTCGGTTCTTCATGTGGAATGAATCGTGAAACGGTGGTTGGCTCCTACACAGGGTGGCAAACCGTGATAGTACAGTGCACCTTGGTGCCTGCTTGTGACAGAGTTAGTTGCTTGACATTAGACTTCCCGACTCACTATATGTGGTTTTAGCCATTGAGGGCCATGCTTGTGGTTTTGGATTGATAGAGCTTGTGCTTGCTGGTTTGGTCGGTGTAGGCCATGTTTCCTGTGGTTTTGGCCTTTTGGGCCTGAGTTGTTGGTTTTGATGGATTTGGAAAAAAAGAGTTGTGAAATGATTTTTAAAGGAAAATTGATATAGTTTTGTGTTCCATCGTTTTCATGGGGTGTGTACTAGGTGACTTTTGTCACTCATGCTTTTCTTGTGGTTTTGGGTTGCAAATGCAGGCATGCAGGTGAGTTTGGCATAGTGTACATAGTCTGGAGTCTTGTAGCCGCACACATAGGTTCCTGGTTGTTTAGATATTGTTTGTTAGTTTTTAATTTCCTGTAATTTAATTTATTTTAAATTATTATGGAAATTGGGGGCATCACAATATGCCACATCCTAAGAGAAAGCTGATGCCAAATTGGGAATGGCCTTATGTTGTGACAGCTGCATATCCGGATAATGTTTATCGGTTATCCCAAAATGGGATAGATCTACCTGATCCCTAGAATGTAATGCACTTGAAGAATTACTACCCTTGATCAGCATGTCAACACCTAGTGGTGACCTAGGTGCTAACCTTAAGCTAGAAGGAAGGTCATGACCGAAGCCTTTAGGATGATGAATGCTCAAGATAACTCATACTTTGTCCTGTGACTGCACACACACTGCATGGGGAGGAAAGAAAAAGGCAAGCTTGGGGCATAGGTAGACCATAAGAACCCGCTCGCCTTGTGTTGTGTGGCATCCTAATATAACTTCAAAAAGTGGACAGTTTGCAAAGTGACAAAAGATACAGCTTCGACCCTCTCATTATCGAAATTCTTGGCCACGACGGTAACGACGTTATCACCCTAGACAAACTTAATCATGTGATGAAAGGTCGAAGGGATAACACGATGCTTGTGCAGCCAAGGGCACCCAAGCAGGAGGCTGAAGGTGGGCTCGAGATCCACAACGTAAAATTCTACATTGAACTCGATCGGGCCAATGATGAGGGGGATGACTAAAAGACCCTATGCGTCGTGATGCATGTTATCAAATGATGTCATTCCCTTAACTGTTGGTGTGACATCCTCGACTCTGAATCCGAGCTTACTTGTTGTGCGTATGGGACAGACATTTAAGCCTGCACCATTATCCACCAAGGTGAGGGGAATGCAGAAATAACATGTGGTGTGGCGATCATTCCCACTATGGATTCTCTGGTTGTTGGGTCGATGGTAGAGGAAACATGAGTGGCCTGGAAGACATGGAGAAAAGCCTCCCTGTGCTCAGCTATGGTGTGGATGAGGTCCCAGATGGAAATATCCACCTTGACCTTCTTCAGTTGTGCGGTTATGTCAGCCGTAGGCTTGGTTGGTGGTGATGGCTTGGGGGAAGCTTCTATAGTAATAGGCTTAGGGGGATGGCTTTCTAGCTGTGGAGGATCAGGTGCTGTCTTGCTGGGCTGGGGGGCTAGAGCTAGAGCCTTATACACCTAGTCCAATCGTGTAACCTTTGCACACATTTCTACAGCGTAGTCATAGGATACACGTTGGGTGTCCCAGGTCATGTTGATGACCATGGGTGCATGGGCAGCCAACTCTAACAGGGAAACTGGTTAGCTCATTGCTGTCACTACTGATGGCAGCTGTGGCTGAGGCTTGGCTAGTAGACAAATTGGGGAAGATTGCATGGTTTGGCGAACTGGTCGGCCTATTGCAGTGGTTGCTAGTGAGATCTGTGGCATTAACTAACTAATGCTGAGCTAGCAGGCTCACAGCATTTGCAGGCACAACAAGGGATCTGACATATGCAACAGTAGTCTTAAGGGGACCTCTCCTCTTGTTGAAGTTGTGGTTGGTGTCGTTGTTGTTGTTGCTACTACTGCTGGTGTCAACATTATGGCTGCGAGTGGTCGCCTACTTGGAGAATGCAGTGAGTGTGGGAAAGCTGCCACTACGCAATGAGCTTTCCACGCGAGCACTAGCTCAGATTAGGATTGCAAAGGTGGTGATAGGCTAAATGCTCAATAAAGTCCTATTGGCCAACTGTGCTCCACGAATGACCATCTCGATAGACTTCTCATTAAAGGGCCTACCACGGACTTGTGAAGCAAGAGCACGCCAGTACTCAACATACTCTCCAAATGGTTCATGGGGCTTCTGCTTGGTGGCAGCCAAGTCCTCGTGCTTGGAGACTAGATCGAGGTTGAAGGAATACTGCTCTAGGAATGCCTAGCTGAGGTCCTTCCATGTCTTGATCGATGCCATATCTAGGGAAGTGAACCACATCAAAGCAAGACCGATCAGACTCTTCTAGAAAAGTCGGATCAGGAGCCTCTCGTCGGCCTGAAGCTACACAAGGTCTCCACTGTATGCCCTTAGATGAGAAGTTGCTCATGATGCACTGGGGCGAATCTAGGCAGCATGCTGTAGTGGTGCTGAGCTCCTGTCAGACCCAAGGGCTGACCACCAAGTGGCGGAGTAAAATGCTATGCAATGGATGGTGCTAGTGTGGCAAGTAGGGTCGAAGCCCCTATCGTCAAAGTTGCAAGAAGCCAGGGTGATGGCCAAGGAGGAGGTGTAGTAGGGGTAACTTGGCATGCCAAAGGGGGTTGCAGGGGGACCTTAGGAGTAAAACCACGTTAGAAAAGACAAATACGCAGGGATAGCATAAATAGGGAAGATAAGATCTTGGCTCAGCCGAGTCTAACCCCATGCAGGCCTTGAGCGAGACGCGCATGTGGGGCGCGCAAATGGAACATGGGCTAGGCCTTCCTCCTTCATCACCTCGTGCTCGGAGAGCAGGGCATCACCGAACGATGAGGGCCACCCAAGAGCTCGAGGGGGCACCACGGCGCGATGAGAATGCAAGAAAATATATGAGATGCAGGGGGTTATCCTCCCCACCCCACCATCATCGACATCAACGCCGGCCTCCCTACGGCGAGCCTCCACAGGAGGTTCCAGCTTGGGGGCGACTCAGCGGCTCAAGGGAGTGAGAGGAGGAGGAGAAGTGCCATCAGGACAGGTCGAGTCGGGCGTTCAGGGGCGGGAGCCTCACACTGACGCGGGCTAATCGTCAGTGGGGGAGAATGCAGGATGCAACGAGACAGTGAAGGAAAGCACGAGAAAACGGTGTAGGAAAATAAAACTTACACCCTTAAGTTATCCTCTAGTGAGTCAGGGAGGGAATGTGACCTGTTGGTAGCCGGTGGCGCTTTGTCGGCGTCGGTAGATGGAGAGCTCCGACGAGGTGCAGGACAGTTGCCATAAGGCTGGGGCAGCTCAGGAATGGCTCAGGGCAGCCTGGTGATGGTTAGGGGTGCTTTAGGAGGAGCTCAGGATGCTCGCCGTAGGTGGTGGAGGAGGGCTACTAGAGGCTCGAGTGTTGGGTTCAAGTTCTCCGGTGAAGCTCTCTCTAGATTCTCTCCGCTCTTCTTCGCACGAATGCCTAGATCTCCCTGGTCTGAAGGGCTTGAGTTGGTTTCGGTCATCGTCGCTAGTGTGGTAGGTGGCTGATGGCGTGGCGACGTGGGGTGTCAGAAGGCTGTAGGGAATGGCTCGCCGGCGTGCTGCAAAGGTGGCGTGTAGTGGTGAGAGGCGTAGGGCATGGAAGGCTGGTGGCAGGGCGTGGGAGGCTCAGGGATGTCAGCCATGCCGAGGGACAAATCGACTCTCCGTGCACGACGCCACTCATACGAGGTAAGAGGTCGTACAATGAAAGCGACAAGTCAGGCGACGCCTGCTGTGTTGCCCTGGCCCTGACGCGTGCTTGGGCCGCGCAATCATGTTGCGCATGACATCGGGCTAGAGCACACAGGCTGAGTTTTAAGTGTTGGACTTAGTTGGATGAGTGGAGTTAAGGGTAATTAGAGGTTGTTTGGGTTGGTTTAGGTTCATGGGTTTGGTTAGGGAACTGGGGTAAGTCCGGGTTAACCGTTCAGATGCACTCTCTGCTGGATCCGCTTGCCAACATTGGCTAGAAACTAGGGTGTCTACAAATGCCCCTCCTTGAGTGAGGTCGAGGGAAATGAGACCGCTGCTCAAGATTTCGAGAAGACACCCTGTCTGGTCGATAGGAAGGAAACTTTGCTATTGGCCATAAGTCGCTTATTCGGCGGATGCACCGAAGGTCGCGGCTTGCATGCCGAGGTGCAGATACTAATGCAGGTGATGTCCCTCTAGAATGTCCAAATGATCGTGCACTGGAACCAAACAGCTATGCACATGGTTTCGAGGGATGCCAATGCTTGTGTAAGTGTCGCTAATGTTAAAGTGCCACTGTGTTGTAGGTGGATGTTGATGAAGTGTGCATTTCAAATGTATGATATGTTGATGAAGTGTACATTTCAAATATATGATATGCTGATGACGTGGCGTATGCCTGATTACGATGTATGTGTTGTATAGATGCTAGTTGGTACATGCAGATGCAAATGAATGCTATGATGCTTGATGAGTTGACGGACTCATCGCCAGACAGTTTCAGTTATCAACCTGCGGAGAAGATGGGCATTACAAGACTGACGGGCTTGGGACCGGAAAGTGACTGGTGACGGAGGTCATCTGGGTAGCTTGGGGTATTGGCCCAAAAGAAAGGGGCATCCTAGATCCTATTCGCTTGAACGGGGACCTAGGAGGGGGACGACAAGATATCAGACTTGTCGGGCCGAGAAGAGAATAGAAGAATAAGATTGAACCTAGTCGCTGTCGGTGTACAGACAGGTCTGCTTGGAGCAGACAAAAAGGGGAGAGCTGATAAGTTATCAGACTTGTCGTATTAACAAAGAGAGAAAGGATAGAACCTAGTCACTATCGGTGTACAGACAAGTCTGCTAAGAGCAGACAGGAATAGAACCAAGTCATTGTCGGTGTACAGACAAGTCGGCTTGGAGCGGACAGAAAGGAGAGAGTTGGCAAGTTATCGGACTTGCCGGGCTGACAAAGAGTGAAAGGATAGAACTTAGTCACTTTCGGTATACAAAGAGGTCAGCTAGGAGCAGATAGAAAGGGAAGAGCTGGCAAGTTATCGGACTTGCCAAGCTGACAAAGAGAGAAAGGATAGAACCTAGTCACTATCGGTGTACAGACAGGTCGGCTAGCAGCGGACAGGAATAGAACCAAGTTGCTATCGGTGTACAGACAGGTAGGCTTGGAGCAGATAGAAATAGAACCAAGTGGCTGTCAGTGTACGGACAGGTCAGCTTGGAGCGGACAGGATAGAACCAAGTCGCAGTCGGTGTACAGATAGGCTGGCTTGGAGCGGACAAAAATAGAACCAAGTCGCTGTCGGTGTACAGACAGGTCAGCTTGGAGTGGACAGAAAGGGGAGAGCTGGCAAGTTATCAGACTTACCAGGCCGACAAAGAGAAGAGAAGAATAAGTGTTGATAAGAGCGATCGCTGCTGCCGGTTAGATGCTGCTTCTACCTGGGTGCTTCCTGAACTTTGGCAAGGCAAGGGCAAATCTATAATCTTGCCTGATTCCACTGAACTTTGCCCATGACTGACCTTGCCCCATGGATGCCTTCGCAGACTACCACAAGGTTTGTGGGAGCCTCTGGCAGGTGGTTAGGGCTCAAAATTCCTCTACACATTGATAGGGGTAAAATGGTAATTTTCCAGTCAAGGCAAGATCCACTGTGAATTGACCACATGATTCTGGGGTGCCCTTGGGCTTGACCGAGGATGGAGGGGCTCCTGACAGGCTCTAGTCGGCAATCGGAGTGCCATCAACCCTAAGATCGGTTGACAAGGGAAATATGGTAATTTTACCTCAAACTGTTGAGTTCTGAGAATATTCGAGCATAAGCTAAATTCTAGTATAAGGGAGGCATTCTTTATCTTTCACAGGATGTCAAATCTGGCACACAACATGTCTCGATGATAGGTAGGGCCTTTTTGCAATTTAGGAAACAATAGGGGCTTTTCTGCAAATTTTCCCCAAACTGTCCCCTGAGCTCGAACTGTTGTTCTACTGGTGGTGCTCACACCCTAAGTAAACCCTCGAAGTATTCACTTCACTACTGACTGCATAGGCTAGGGCTTTAGTCAGTATAGAATTTCTAGGGGCCTTTTTGTAAAATTTCCAGTTCTGACTCATTTGGGAATTTTTCCGAAGCAATGAACTACTTGATGCCGATCTGAGTTCTTCGGATCTTTCTTGGCGGTTAGGGCCTGACAAGAAAAAACCTTCTGGCATCTGGAGAATTCTATAGACTTGTTTACAATTTCTGGAAACTATTGTAAAAATCTACAAAACTTACCACCAAGGCCGATCTAGGTGGCGATTCTTGTCCCAAAAACTTTGCCTGCGGCCCTGGTAGTTGTTCGAACGTTTTATGGCCTTTCTGATTTTCTGAGGGATGGTTCTGCTTTTCACTGGGTAATTTGCAGTTTGGTCCAAAATCTTTGCAAAAAATTGCCAAAGGCTAGAATAAAATTTTCGAAACCTACAGGGTCCACTGGCAGTTACTCCTGTCTTGAATGGATGCATGACAGTTGGACTCCCTCTCTTCTACAAGCTTCCTTCTTACAACTTAAAACAAAATAGAAAATTCATTTAAAAGACCCCCTAAACTCCAACGACAGCCCTTCTCTCCCGCCAGCGTCCCATCATCTTCCCTCCTCTCCTCTTCTCACTGCGAGTGGCTAGGGCTTGGGCTGGATAGCAATGCACTAGGGAGCTTTGTGTGGGAGCCTCGATGGAGCGGCGAGGTTGCGGGCGTGACGGCAAAGTCGTGAGGGACTTTGGGTGTAGCAGGCTACGCTGGTGCGGGGTGCGGTGTGTCTGCGCTGCGAGGGGTGGCGAAGACGTGCACGTGGGCGAGGGTTCCAGCAGGGAGGTGTCGGCGACGGAAATGGTATGATCCTCCTCCCTCACCTCTGTTTTGCTTGCTCTGTACTTTCCTTTTCCTCGGGCATGTGGACTTCTTTCACCCCTCTCCCGTCGTCGGTAGTAGTGAGGTCTGTCGGTGGGGCAGTTGGGGTGTCTTCGTGACACCATGGCTAGACACCGGGAGGCAGGCTACTATTGGCCCCACGTGGTGGCTAGCCATCATCCGAGATCACATCGGCGATGGTAGGCTGGCGGCAGCGAGTCGACGCTTCTCCACTCCTCGTATGAAATTGTCGTATATGTTGCCATATCCCGGGTTCCCTTGCTTGAATGATCATTGCAAAATGCCATGGAATCATGTTCCAATAATATTAAGGAAAGGCCATTGTTTTGTAGTGGTCCATGTCTAGATTGCCTTTGAATTTCTATTTAAGCAAGCACTATAGAATGCCATGGTATTTGTTTGAGTAACAGTATGAGATGCTATTGACTTGTGCATGAATGAACCTTGGCTTTTGTTTGAATGTTGTGCCCTTGAATGAAAATTTTGATTCTCTTGACCATAGTTGTGCTTCTATTTGGATACTGCCTCTAATTATTTGCGCTTTTGGTGCGACGGCTTACCACAGCTTCGTTTTGATAACATGCTCATTTAAACACGACCTTGCATTTACAGTCTGACTCAGAGTCTGAGTTTGAGGTGACCTAGGTGAGTGAGATTGCCTCCAGCTCACGGGCCCAGGGTCGTAGGTCCGGCTCATGATCCGGAGCTGCTTCTGGTTTACAGGCTCGAGGTCATGGATTTGGTTCACGATTTGGGGTTGTTTCTGGTTCCCGGGAATCGGAGGAGGAGATGCCCAACATTCGTAAGGATGTAAGAAATCAAGTCTCCACCTGTTCTGGTGTTTTCCTTATGCATGCTTTTGATTTGCTAAACTGAATTTCCTTTTTGGCAGGAAACAAGCAACTTCGGGGGTTGGTTGTTGGATGAAAACCACATCTGCAACCGTGAAGATTTTGAGGTACCCTTTCCCTTTTCTACACAAATGTTCATGGTGTAACTGATTTCTAACCCTGCTACTCTTTGCTCCTCAGGTCGACGATACCGGGCGGGTGATGCATTGTCTCTGGACACCGATGTTGGAGCACTTCAAGCGTCTCCCTAGCTTCCTGAAGGAGTTTCTACTACACCGCACCTCGTTCGAGAGTCGCCTACACCTCCAAGCAGTTCATGGACATTACGAGTTTTTTCGGGCACTCACGGAGTGGTGGGGACATGAGACCCACACCTTCCACCTCCCTTTCGATGAGATGACGATCCTATCGGAGTACTGGGCGCTATTGACAGGCTTCAGCTTTGGAAAAAAGCCCATAGTTGGCAAGGCCACCTTGGGCTTCGCCAAGGTTACGAAGCTTTTGGGTCGTGAGTGTCCACCACTAACCTGGTCAGCACATTATCTCTGTTATAGTTGGATCAGGGAGTGGAACTTATTCTGGCCAGATCCAGCACCGGGATCAAAGGAGGCAGAGTTTGTTCTTCACCACTTTCTAATGGAGTTGATGGCTCTAATCTTCTGTGATAATTTCGGATACTGTGTCTCAACAGATTGGCTGATATATCTCACCGACTTGGATCACTTGGACCTGTATGACTGGGCGGCAACAGTTATACCTCCATGCTCTGAGGCCTAGACATTGTTGTAAAGAGCAATCAGCGGTCCCACGTGGGGCTCTACCCACTGCTGACGATAAGCTTCTGTATTATCTTCTTCAGTTCAAGCAATATGATTAAGTTCTGACTTGCTTTTCTGTATTCACAGTACTAGTGGATGGAGCATTGCATGTGGGGGCATTACTTCTTTTGCCTCCGTCCCAGACTTCTCCCGCTTCAACGGCAGTGGTGTGAGACAAACCATCATACCGTAGCAGGGGTATACGGTTATGAGTCTTACCGTTACCTACTGGCCCTACTATCGGTACATGATGTGAGTCTATAAACATCACACTTGCTTATTGCTTTCTCTGTTTTTTGATATCTTGCTGGATTGACTTGTGTTCTGTTTTGCCTTGTACAGTTTGAACTGAGGCCGTTTGAGCGGTACACTGGGTTGGACTGGGAGCTTCTAAACTCCTAGATTTACCGCCGGAAGTAGATGAAATTTTTTGCTTCAAGAAATCCACCTTCTACCTGATAGACCGGGTTCGTCATCAATTCACCTCGGAGTTCGGCATCCCGCTTTCGCCTCCTATCGAGATGGTGCCTTGGGCCACTACCCGCGTATGGGCTCCCTCTATCGCGACGAAGATCATGGTTGACCAAAGTCGGTACACCCTCCGTCCCGCCAACTATGACGAGTACCAAGAGTGGTATGAACGCACCTGCAAGCCATATCTCCTCGAGGAGGGCCTCTGGGAACAACAACGGGATATGTGGTTCTCAGAGAACTGGGCTGAGGTAAATTTTACTTTCCACTTGTGGCATAACTTGTCTCCATGATTCTGGCTATTCAGACACAATTGTTTGCTTCTGTTGCAGCAGTTCGAGGGCAGGCTGAGTGATTGTATTCTACCTCATGTCTCCAAGGTATTGTATTCTACCTCTTCTGTTTTACAATTCCTGACTGTACAGGCCTGATCATGCTGACTACATTATCTTTATCTATAATAGGCCCAACAGAAAGCTCGCGGGGAGGTGAGTATTTTCCTGGTTCTGTGTCTATCATTCTTTCCTGTGGACATTCAGGACTGACCCTCTTATTTCAGGGGTACCAGTTGGAAGACGTCATCCTCGGGAGTAGTAGTGACGAGGCCGACCCTGACCTCGAGGAGGATACTTCCGCAGTTGGGGACTTGACGAGTGCTTCTACTTCTGCCCCTTCCAGTGCTCGTGCGGCTTCAACTGCAACTACCCGTCAGCTTAGGCGTAAGGGCGAGCATCACATTACTCGTGCCTCCCAAGGGCGGGAACCAGATGAGAGTGACGACGAGGCTTGGGACTAGTTTACTCATTTTATATCTCTACAAGTGTTGTAACTTAACATCATTAACTGTAAACTTTGGTTCTGTAAGCTTGAACTATTTCTTAATTAGCCTGTTTTCTAGATGAGGGTCTTTTGAATTGCCTGTCTTTGTTGTGTGCCTTGAATGTGTTTGTCTGTGCTTGTAACTGAGCTTCAGTTTCTTTGCACCAGTTAGGCAAGCTCTAGGACCACAGTGGCTCGATTGAGGAGCCTTGTGCCATACGTGCAAGTGACACGCGCGTTTCCCCAGCGCATCTGAAATGAAAGGTGTAGCTACTGAAATCCCTAATGAGCACGTGCTTCTTCTCAGCATCTTTGTTATAGGGCCCAAATTTCCTGCCGATTACGTGCATGCCGTATGCGCAACCACGACGCGCGTGACCTCTGACACAGTCACGAGTCGCAGTCCCACGGCTGCTCACGGGCCTTTTCCTCCTTTAAAATGGGGGCATTTGTTGAGTGGGAGGCAAACATCCGCCTCACTTCGTCTGGTCTAGACTTCCTCTGTGGCTTGCTCCCTTCTTCCTTCGGCCGACGCCTCCTCCATCATTCCTCTTCAGTCAGTGGCTCCGGCACTGCTCCACCGGGCTTCCGTTCTTTTCCACTACTGGTGCTCTTCTTTTGGGCGACATGGTGAGGCATCCAAGGTAAGGTGGGATGGTTGTAAGCTGCAGGATCCAGATATGGTGCTCTTGTGGACTTTCTAGGGCTTCTCGACGATGGTCACTTCGTCCCACTTCTCGGACATGTTGAAGTACTGGATCGACATGCTTTCTGATAGTGACCGAGAGAAGCTGCGGTGCTAGGGAATCTTTGGGCGACTGTTGATGATCAGGGAAGTCGAGGTGAACCGATATCTCCTATGCGTCGTAACCAGATTCTCGAAACCAGCCCTCCACGTATTCTCGTTTGGTCGTGAGGAACTGACCGTCACCCTGGAGGAAACCAGTCGAATTTGTGGCCTGACGGGTATATATCTGTCCTTTACCAGCTAACCAGTCTAAATACTGCAAAATGCGGGAGGTGCCTAATCTGTGAAGATGGCTCAAAACCCATGTTGCACTTGGACTACTTTGATGAGGTGATTATGAGGCGCTCTACACTAGGCGACTATCTATGGTTACACGGCTTTGTCCTTCGTTTCCTTAGGGAGCTCATATTCAGTCTGGCCGGATGACCGTGGCGATTGAGGTAGCTGAGATCGCTCTGGCAGTGGTGAGAAAACCAATTGATCTAGCTCCCGCGATTCTGGCAGAGACCTATCAGGGCCTAGACCGTGCTCTTCACTGGTGTCGCCACTTCTACAGTTGTGGAGCATTAGTGCAGGTAACTTTGAATTTTGCTGAGATTGGCGCATCTGTGTACTGACTCAATGCTTGGACAGGTGTGGTTGGCGGCTCACATGGGAGTCGAGGACCTACGACCCCAAAGACCAGCATTTGAGGCCTACTGTTAGAGCGGGAATTCCCAGACTATTTCTGGAGGGATTGTGTAGAAGTTTGATCACCTGGCGGATCGCCCATCAACCGCGGAGCACTGAACTTTAGTGTGGAGTTGCCGACTTGCAACGAACTGTTGGCTTGAAATGCCCGGTAAAACGTCCATTTGCCACAACGCAGCTGACATGCCCCTGGCTGTGGGTGCTCTACTGAAGTCAACCAAGTGGGCAGCTGACATGCCCCTGGCTGGAGGTGAACCATGTGGGCAGCTGACATGCCCCTGGTACTGATGTTCTGCTGGGGTCAACCATGTGGGCAGCTGACATGCCCCTGATACTAATGCTCTACTGAGGCCAACCATGTGGGCAGCCAAAATGTCCCTGGTACTGATGCTCTACTGAGGCCAACCATCTGGGTAGCCAACATGTCCCTGGTATTGGAGGTGAGCCGTCGACCAAGAGGGCAACTGACATGCCCCTGGCTGGCGACTAGGCAAAGTCCTGTCCCGTGATAACGGCGATGGGGGATGTAATGTAGATGTAGATGCATGGATTGTGCTTATTTATGCTAGGCCCTCAGCATTAGGAAAGCCTTGGTGCCTATCCGAACGGAAAATAGGGGATCTTGTTTCCCGAAGGACTCTATTTGGATCCTTAGCTGATAGGTGGCACTATGGGTGGCGGGGTAGTTGTGCTAGGATAGTGGTTACTGGAATGATGGATAACTGGGTGGTAAGCATTAAAATGGTGACGAGGCTAGGACTCCACATCAAACTCTTCGGGTCCCACACTTGCTCTTCTATATTATCAACTTTTATTTTGCTGCCTCATAGGTGTGTGGGTTCATTCTACTCCTGTCAGGGGTAATGGACGCCAAAGGCTATTACTAAGAAGGGGGCTAGTCCTTCAACGACGTGGGTGGTTTAGGCGTAGGCTCTGACTCCTCCCAAGGGCATAGTAGGGGTGGAGTTGGCCCACAGACCTCTCTCTAGTGCTGACTTCTATCTTCTCATTTCTTTTGTGTCCTTTAAACATTGTGATTTTTCTCGCTCACTCTCTCTCACACCCTAACATTTTCTCTCCCTCTTGGAGGTGTGGGTCCTTAGAGAGTTTGAAAGCTTTGTCCTACTCTCTATGGGAGGTGGCTTCCTCACTTGCTAGATGATCCGGATAGAACTCTTCGGGAGGTGAGAACCTTTTTCCCGAGGTAGGCTAAGCTTTTTCGATTTAATCATCGGGCCGAAATGCAGATGGTGTTTGCATATGCGTGCATGTACAGGAAACAAAATATGGATGCCGGGTGTATATGCTGTATGGATGTAGGGGTGCATGTTACAAAAATTTGCCCTCGCCTGTGGTGACAATCTGGCACTGATGCCGACCTCCTTAACATCGCTCGGCACACCGATATTCACCATCTCTGTGTCCTCCTCGACGTGCAAATTTAGACCTCTTAGGTCGTCGTCGTGAGGGTGGAATTCCAGCACATCTACTGAATCATCGACACCCGTGTCGTCCTCCTCCTCATACGCTATCAGTTCTGATAATACCTCCTGTTGGAATGCTAAGTCAATGACATCAAAGGACGGGATCTGCTCCGATACCAGCCCTTGTTTATGCTTGAGGAGGGTCATGCTGACTCTGATATTCCTGTAGTTGCACTACGTGAACTCTGATCCTGTGCTTTTCTACTCTGCTGTGGTGCTAGCCTATTATTCTCCCTCCTCTACAGTAGTTCTAATATTTTTGGATTTTGTATTTTTTTTGTGTTTTTTGTACTATTTACAATAATCTTCCCCTAATAGTCGTCTTGCTGGTGACTGCTCTAAGGGTTGCTCCATGAGCTCTCTGAGGAGCCTACCTCAAGGTTTTTTTTTTTTTTGGCCCTTGCCTATCTCAAGGCGAGACTTGGGGTGCAAATACCACCTAAACCCGCCTCTCGATTGCTCAGAAATCATCTCCTCTGGTCTAGGTCCTATCCTCCTCCACAACCATGATTGCTGGAGGACCTCAATAATTCAGGGGTGGGGCGAGTTCTGGCTCTGATGCTATTGCTTTCCCTTTCCTGTTCCTGTCTTCTTTGGCTACGTCTTCTACCAAGACTGCCAGTTGTTCCTGGAATAGCACTTCTAGGTCGTTTAGCACTGTGTCTATGTGGGTCTCATGCCCGCGCCCTCCTCCTCGTCTGAGGTGAAGTTGACATAGTAGGTGAAAGATTCCGACTGTACCAGAGATCAAGAAACAGGAAGGGCTAGGATATTACTATCGCTGAACTGTTGCATCTGGGCTGTCGCCACCCCTAGCAACTCTATTGGTGGTGCTGCTAATGTGACAGAAACTGGCTGTGGCTGTGATACTGCTATGACTGAAACTCGTTGTGGCTGTGATACTACTATGACTAAAACTGGTTGTGGCTGTGATATTGCTGCTGCTGGGGACGACAAGGCTAGACAGGTGGATGTTGGGATTGCTGCCTGTTGCTGCTCTGCTCTGCCTGTGTGGCCTAGCTCAACTGCTCTCAAGGTGTCTTCATCCATGTAGTAATCCTCAATGCAGATCCACTCTATGTCTTCCATTGGACTCTGTTGTTGCAGCACTGCAAAGATCAAGGATTGGGTTCCTGTTCGGGTCCATCACACTTGCACTAACGAAGTTGGTCAAATCTCGAGGGATAAGCAGCCTTCGGTGCCTATGCACACCTCCTAGTGGTCCCAGGTCTCCAAGTCTTTCGCGGTCTCTTTTTTTCTCCACTTCAACAGGCTCCGTAATCCCTTCACTGTATCGCCCAAGTGGTGCTCCCTTTTCGTAGCCCCACTGGTGACAGAGGTTTTCAACCATCAACTGAGGGTGGCTATGAACAGACAAGGAGCTAACACGTTCGAATTCCGAAACAAAATTGATCGGTTCGAAATGGTTAACACGATAGAGTACATCCGATGGCTTGGGATCAAATTGGACAGTCTGAAGATCAACCGAAGAGACCATGTCAACCTCGTCTTTCTCAAACTTTTCTACCATGACAATGACAATGTCGTCACCATAGCAGAACTTGATCATTCAGTGCAAGGTTGACGGGATGACTTGATACTTGTGCAGCCAAGGGTGCCCAAGTAGATGATTGAAAGCAAGCTCGAGATCAACAACATAGAAATCGACGTCAAACTGAGCCGAATCGACAGTCAGAGGAATGACCAAAACTCTTAACGCATCGTGGTGCGTGTTGTCAAAAGACGCCATCCCCTTGACAGCTGGCGTGATATCCTCGACTTTGAATCTGATTTTGCTTGTGTTGTGCAAGGGGTAGATGTTTAGACCTGCACCGTTATCAACCAGTGTCAAAGGGATTCGAAACTTCAAGAACTGCATGGTGACGAACAACGGTTGGTTGTGATTGGTTCCCATTGGGGGTAACTCCTAGGACGAGAAGGAGATGACCCGCGACATTACGATCATGCCTACCATGTTGGGTTGCTTGGACTACCCTAAGGAAGGTCTCTCGATGCTCAGCTGAGGTATGGATGAGGTCCCAAATGGATATATCGGCTTTAACCTTCTTAAGCTGGGTTTGGGGGACCGAAGCTGGGGGCCTGTACACCAGTCCCGACCGTGTGATTTCTACACACATTTCTGTGGCATAGTCATACGATACCCGGTGAGTATCCCTAGTGAAATTGATGACCAGGGGTGTATAGGTCGCCAACTCTAGCTGGGCCACTAGATGGCTGGTGGAAGGCATGGTGGGGTAGGCTGCTAACTAGATGGGTTGAGCTGGGGCTGGTTGCGGTTTGGCTTCAAGGCAGATGGGCTAGGCTGGGGGGAACTACTTTGTAGGCGAATTGACCGCATGCTCTGTCCTGGCGACCTAGTGAATCATGCCGACGATGGGTTCTAAATCAAATAGAAAGGAAAGATACTGCTGAGATGGGAATGGTTCAGAGGCAAGGTGGATAAGACCAGATAGGTCCAGTTGGGGGGAGCTAGACCCGACAGGAAAGACGCAGTGAACCTCTGAGGTCCTAGGTGCTCCTGGATTAATGTTCTGAGGGAGAGGCTGACTGACTATGTTGGGGTGTGGCTGTGCTCGTGCTGGTGCTTGTGTTGGTGCTTGTGCTGGAGCGGGTGCAGACACTACATCTTGGGTGTTGATGACAATGACCTTGCGGTCAATGAGGTCCTATATGGCATTCTGGAGAGTGAAATAGTTGTCTGTCAAGTGCCCCAAGGCCTGATGGTAACTGCAGTACAAGTTCGCTTTATACCACACCAGCAATGGATTTGGCGATGGGCGAACGTTCTGGTACCTGAGGAGTAACTGCACATTGGGAAGGATGGCGCTCAACGGCTCGACCAATGGGGTGAATTCTCGGTCGAGTCATCGAGGCCTCCCCTGTGGCGGGTGCTGTCCTTGCCATGCTAGTGCTACGGGATACACTGGCTCGACGGTGGTAATGATGTGGGGTGTGTGGGGTGTCCTATGTGCTGGAGCATAAACTATCTGATTTTGAGCCGACAGGCCCACTGCATTCACAGGCACAGCAGGGGACCCAAGGTACACAACGACGCTCTTCGAAGGGTCCCTCCTCTTTGGATAACTAGAGTTGGAGCCGTTGTTGTTGGTGTCGGCGTTGTGGCTTGAGGTGGTTGCCTACTTGGACCAGAGAGACTCTTCTGGAACAAACAGATCAACAACCTCTCGTCAGCCTGAAGTTGAGCGAGGTCTCAGTAGTATGCCCTCAGATGGGAGATTGGGCAGCCTTTTCCGTTGTATTTTTTGAAATTCGGGACTTGGAAATTCGATGGGAGAGTTGCCTCTGGGAAATAGCAGAGGTCCCAGAATTGAAAAGACTGGCGGTCCCCACCCTGCACTTATTGACGTGCTCTTTCCAAATCACCCATCCTGGAGAGGAGGGCATCTAGGGTCACTGCTGTTGAGACTAGAGTAGCCTGAGTGGGTACCGCGTATGCCGTGTGGGTCGCACCGAGGTGCTCCTCCGGATCTACTATCATACCACTTAGTGTCATGGCATGATGGCCGACATACGCGTGCAAGTGCATGGTGTGGTGCGAGATGCATGGGGGAACCTGTGTCTTATGCAAGGACGAAGGGTAGGTAGTATGCTGTGCTGTGAGTGGTGCGGGGTTTGAGGCCGAGGAGGTGCAATGGGTGTAGAGTGGAGCACCAAAGCGAAGGGCGGCGAGACCTCAGGGGGAGGAGAAGTTGGGAGTACGGAGGAGTCTAGGGAGAGTGCTATGCCCTGCAGCATCTGGGCGAGGGCCAAGAAGTACTGGGCTTGCCCAGCCAGACTCCCCTCGATAGTAGTACCGAGGGACGGGATTGTCAGCGGAACTGACACACCAGAAGGCAAAAGGGAAGCGGACTGTCCAGAAAGGGCAGTACCTACCAAGGAGGCTACCGTAGCCAACTGGGTGGTCAGGATAGATGGGCCCTCTAAAGGGAGAGACACTGGCAACACTGGAGCTCGAGTGGCAGTCACTGCAATGGACTTAGTGACGGGCTCCAGACCGGACAAGGTCTGCCAGTGTCCTGACACAAAAGGGGAGGATGCCCCATGGGCTTGGAAGAGGCTGACATGGGGCGAAGAGGCAACTAAAGAAGTCAGGAAAAGGAATGAGGGGGCCGAAGTGGCGATGCCCTCGGAGGTGACAATAGAAGGAGCCTCGCTGACGCGCTGGGCCATGGCGAAACGTGAGCAAGTGCGAATGGGGCTACAGTAGCTAAGGGAAGGGCAGATCCTACGACGAGCTATCGTCGAAGGTGACAAAAGCTCGGAGGGGAGCTGAGAACCGGTGTCACACAATAAGGAAACTAAGAGGGGGCGCTCGAGCTCTGGTCAAAGGACTCACACATGAACTTGTGGGCAAAAGAGACAGGAGCAGGTATCAAAACCTGAGGATAAGCAATGCAATATTTATTAAGTGGTATGAATGGCACACATGCACATGGATGCAACTAGCATGCACTCTCTCACCATCTAAGTGTTTCCTAGGAGGATGTCTACTCTGGATGCTCTTGGGGTGAACGGGTCTCTGACTCAATGCAGAAAGTAGGGTTCCGTCCCATGCCAAAGCTGTGGAATGGTGGTGCGTTGGGAGCCTCGACCCTACCAAAGCATGGGCTATACACTCTACTAACACCGACACGACCGCAGACAAGGGGGACAGTTCAGCATCAAATCCTACACCAAAGCAATAGGACAAGAAAACTAGAACTAGCCTTCACAAACCGTAGGTGGACTCAGAGAAGAGAGAATGCATGTCCCTATATGATTCAATCATGCGGATATGCTTTGTGATTTTTACTTGCCCATTTTATTAACTAGGGGAAAAAAGTGCATTATTGTCCCTAGTTATCCTTACGCTTTAGTTTTACTTACAAAATTTTAAAGTAAATCAAAGGGAGGCAAGCAAGTCTCTAATTTTCCTTAATAAAAAAGAAAAGAAATAGAAAAACACGCAGATCATGGCAAAACAAGCATCGGACAAAAGGCAGGGACATAGCATGTGTTTGTGTCGTGAACAAGATGGTGATACAGAAAACAAACAGCATTGCAAAAGGCGTAGAATATGCATGTGCGTTGTGACGTGGACATGATATCTTGGTGTAAAGCAGAACATACATAATCCATAAGGCATATTACATCAAGTGCACACAAGGAAAACCACGCAGGCGAGAAAGAACCAAAAATGAAAGTCGAAGTCTGTATATCCCCAGTAGAGTCGCCAATTCCTGTGACCATGACGGCAGAGGGGAACCGTGCTCCCATGCGATCGGGACCGGTAGAGGGGAACCGTGCTCCCATGCGATCGGGACCGCATGGAAGCTGGTAGGGCCACGGCGAATTCGGCGATTCCAAAGACGAGAAAATGAATCGAAAACACCGAAAAGCGATATGAGGATAAAACGAGGAGTCACCACCTAGTCTATTAAAAACCGGAAGACGAGGAAAACCATATCAAAAAATCGAAATTCAAAATCGAAAGCAAATAATAGATGACTTATGCCAATTGGATTCAACACACGGATCATTGTGAACTAGAGAAAGGGAATGGACTCCAATTACATGCGGGGAAGGTGTTAGGCACCCCCACACGCCTGACGAATCAGTCTCTCTTGAAATCTCGCTCACATGCATGGAAATGTGGGCACTTAGATCCCAATTAATGGGACTACATGGATGATGCAAGAGAGGAAAAGCGAACAAGCCAACCGAGAGGCAATCGGTGATGGTCCGGAAGGAGGATAAACGAACACATCATCTAAGAAGCAGGCGGTGATGGTTCGGAAATCCGAAAAGCGAACACGCCAACTGAGAGGCAGTTGGTGACGATCCAAAAGCAAGCTAAACGAACACGTCATTCGAGAAGCAGGCTGTGATGGTTCGGAAATCCAAAAAGCGAACATGCTATCTGAGAGACAGTCGGTGATGGTTCAGAAGGAGGAAAAGCGAGCATGCCAATCGAGAGGTAGTTGGTGACAGTTCAGAAGGAGAATAAACGAACACATCATCAAAGAAGCAGGCAGTGATGGTTCGGAAATCCAAAAAGCGAACACACCAACCGAGAGGCAATCGGTGACAGTTTAGAAGGAGGATAAACAAACACATCATCCGAGAAGCAGGCGGTGATGGTTCGAAAATCCGAAAAGCAAACATGCCAACCAAGAGGCAGTCGGTGACGGTTCAGAAGGAGGATAAACGAACACATCATCCGAGAAGCAGGCAGTGATGGTTTGAAAATCAGAAAAGCAAACACACCAACTGAGAAGCAGTCGGTGACGGTCCAGAAGGAAGAAAACCGAACACATCATCCAAGAAGCAGGCGGTGATGGTTCACAAATCCAGAAAGCGAACATGCCAACTGAGAGGCAGTCGGTGACGGTTCAGAAAGAGGATAAACTAACGCAGCAACCGAGAAGAAGGCGATGATGGTTCAGAGATCTGAAAAGCGAACATGCCAATCGAGAGTCAGTCGGTGACGGTTCAGAAGGAGGATAAACGAACACATCATCAGAGAAGCAGGCGGTGATAGCTCAGAAATCCAAAAAGTGAACATGCCAACCGAGAGGTAGTCGGTGACGGTTTAAAAGGAGGACAACTGAACACATCATCCGAGAAGCAAGCGGTGATGGTTTGGAAATCCGAAAAGCGAACACACCAACCGAGAGGTAGTCGGTGACGGTTCAGAAGGAGGATAAACGAACTCATCATATGAGAAGCAGGCGGTGATGGTCTGGAAATTCGAAAAGCGAACACGCCAACCGAGAGGCAGTCGGTGACGATTCAGAAGGAGGATAAACGAACACATCATCCGAGAAGCAGGCGGTGATGGTTCGTAAATCCGAAAAGCGAACACGCCAACCAAGAGGCAGTTGATGACAGTCCAGAAGGAGGCTAAACGAACACATCATCCAAGAAGCAGGCGGTGATGGCTTGAAAATCCGAAAAGCGAACACGCCAACCGAGAGGCATTCGGTGACAGTCCAGAAGGAGGATAAACGAACACATCATCCGAGAAGCATGCGGTGATGGTTTGGAAGTTCGAAAAATGAACAAACCAACCAAGAGGCTGTCAGTGACGGTCCAGAAAGAGGACAATCGAACACATCATCCAAGAAGCAGGCGGTGATGGTTCAGAAATCTGGAAAATGAACACACCAACCGAGAAGCAGTCGGTGATGGTTCAGAAAGAGGATAAACGAACGCATCATCTGAGAAGTAGGCGGTGATGGTTCGAAAATCTAGAAAGCAAACACACCAACCGAGAGGCAGTCAGTGATGGTTCAGAAAAGGGATAAACGAACGCATCATCCGAGAAGTAGGCGGAGATGGTTCGGAGATCCGAAAAGCGAACACGCCAACTAAGAGTCAGTCGGTGATGATCCAGAAGGAGGAAAAGCGAACACGCCAACCGAGAAGTAGTCGGTGATGATCCAGAAGGAGGATAAATGAACTCATTTGTAGACACCCCAATTTTGAGCTCATTTGGCAGCAGGCTCCTCCGGTTGATGGTCTGGTCGCAACCACCAAAACACTAGCTCACACAAGCCTAATCAGACCCACACTAGCCCACATGACCCAATAAAACACTAAAGTCCATTAAAATTCACCCAAAACAAATGAAACATTAATCCAACTTAAAATCCACTGAAAAATAAATAAAACACTTAATCCAGCTAAAATCCACCCAAAACCCTAACAAGAACCCTAATCAAACAAA
>JAMKQA010000882.1:0-26475 GCA_024699735.1 Posidonia australis | reverse complement strand
AGGCTGTTCTTCACTATGTGTAATTGGGAATACAAAAGGGTGTTAATCTTTGCAATGGAAACCCTAGTCATATATATACTAGGTCCAAAAGACTAAGTTGTCCCTAAACAATTACATATAATCCAAGTCATATTCAACAAAAATGTGTGAGAAGAAGATGAGAAAAAAAAAGATATACTTGTCTTAGACGGTTTTTAGATCTAACATCGTGTTCGTTGTGTGGACATGTCACGTCTATACGTGTTGGTGTAGCAGTTTAGCTACTTATTGATGTTTTTGATCTTACGTTGTCTCCGTTGTGTGGACCTGTCAAGTCCACGTGTTGATGCAGTAGTCCGACTGTTCTGTTAGTATGTTTTTTTAAATCAAGTCTTCTTCTTCGTATTCATTTATGTAACAAGCTGTGCATGTTAGATGCTCTAGTTTGAAGGGGAGTGTTAGAATAAATGGTTCTTTATGTTATCCAGTTAATAGGTTGCTTGTGGATTAAGTATATCTTCTCCTATATATAGGAGATTGTAATACTTTGTTATGAAATAATATAGTGGTTTCTTGTCTCATTCCACAGGGTGGATAACCACTTGTGGAAGGTGTCATTGGGTACTCATTCAAGGTTGTCCCAGTTGGCTTGAGTTTCAAATGGAGCAAATATTTTTTATTTCCTTTTAGAAGTTATTGATGTACCACACTACTATGCCATAAGTATCCAGAATATAATACTTCTTGAGTTTGAGTTGGGAGAACTCGATAAGTCCTTTCCGCCATGATACATACTGACAAACAAAAGTCATTAGAAAGATTTGACTGTTACTTTCATCCTATTCTCTAGACTTTATTTATACCTCGATGATTTTTGCTAATGGTTGAGCTATCATGAGTTTGTTAACATGTAATATACTAATATATGTCAAAGAATTCTTGACTGTCCTGACCTGGGCCTTTTAAGTTTTAATTGTAGATAAACAACAAGCTGGTGCCCCCAGATAAAGGATTATAATTAACAAGAATGAAAGGATAATGTGTTATGCATAGGACATCATGAGGCAGTTAGACTGGCGTTTGCATTTTCTTATATAGTTTTAGTCACAAACCTAATCACGAGACTCACGACAATCTAAAAATTTGAACACTCTTAGAGTTATTATTAAATAAATAATTCAAAAATAAATATAAGGAATTTAAATAAATAAACTAAAAAAATCCTAACTTTACCTAGAACCTATGGTGTATGGCTATGTGATTCCTGCTATATGTAATAGATTAGATTACAACTCTAATATCTACACTTACCAGAAAAATCATAAAAATTACACATGAGTGACATCTAATAGTCACTCAACACATGCCTCCCAACTACCAAACAAAACAGCAAATCAGAAGCTACCAAGACACAACTCTCAAGCCCACACAGTCACCTCTCATGGCAATACTAAGATTGTAATCCTATAAGGTCATAACCATTGCAATATACTATTGCAAACAAGTATAGAATCTTTTTAATATGTTTTTCAAGACCTATTTTCTCTTTTTATAACTAAAACACATACATTTTTGAAATCTTTTATACACATTTGAAATGACTATTTAATGCTACATCAAAGTCTGAAACCATCACAAATCTAACAAAACCACACGTACACGTTTAGTCTAAAGCCTATTGCTTGACACTAGTCACAAGTAGTTGCTAAGGTGTATTGTCATGAATAAGTTATCGTATGTAGGAACTCCCCTGTTCTGGATTTATACTTTAAGAACCTTTAACCTGTTCACACAAGGACCATACACATATGATCTGCTGTGCCATCGAGATTGTTGAATTTGATCATTTAGAGGATTTTTTCACCTTCTGATTTAGCTAGTACAACTCCTGAGATCTTATGCCTACTTATTTGGCTCTCAACTCTCTTAAGGTATCACTTATTTCTAGTCCGTCGGCCAGGCTATTTAGTCATCTTGGTTTCAACCTCATCTTTGATTTTTTAGTCTGTAAACCCTCACTTATGGTCTTTTAAAATCTATAGAACGTCAAGCCTAGACTCGCACCTGACTTTCTAGAGATATCAACCGTCTCTGGTCCGTCAATGCACTCCTACAGTCCTCTTGGTTCTTTGAAAGTCACGACAAAATCACACAGATCTCATCCTAGGCATTTGGTTCTCAACCATCTAAGGGTATTGTTCATTTCTAGTCCGCTGGCCAAAAGTTTAAGTTTCTTGGTTCCTTAAAATCTTAGAAAACTTTTTCCCAAAACCTTTATAAAACTAATACATTTCTTTCCAATTTTTTTTTTGAAAAATCATTTTAAGAACTAACTCAAAACTCAAAACACCTCACAATCCAACCGTAGCTTATTGCAAAGAAATCAAGGTATATGTTGCCCGAAGTCAACACTCAAACACTACGAAATCTTTATGCATCACAGTAGGAATATAAACTATGGTAAAATTCTGAATAATTCATCGTAAACCACATAAAGCATACTATAAATAACTTGACAAACCATAAAAACATCAAATCCACATATAAAGATTTTTTTCATTGAAAAAAATCCATTATATGCAGCCCTTGGTTGCTACAGGCTGGATTCACAATATGAATCTTAAAAATATCGGATTCTCACGTGAAATCTCAAGGCACAACCACTATGACTATGTACAAAATTAAATAAATGAAGGGATCTTAGGATAGGACGTGTATCTTTCATCGAGGCTCAATCTACATGCCTACACAGCATAGCAACTCCACTCTTAGCAATGACTGCTCGCGATAGCAGCATCCGATGGCAGCAGTTGAGCGATGATGTCGGTTGCAACACTTGGTTTACGATGGTTAGCGACTTATGTAATCACAATGGCAACTTTCTCTCTCTCTCTCTCCTTTTAGATCTCTCTTAAACTCTCTCATGTTCTTCCTTAATCTCTTGGTTAATGTCATTTCTTTCTTCCCTTTTAATAACATTCTTGTGCATAGCATTGTTCATGAACAATGCTGTCATGAGGTGGTTGTCTAATCACAGTGTTGTCATGAATGATACTGTAGTATAATTGTGTTTGTCCATTTTGTGTTCTCCATATTCATGAAGCACAACAAGCCAAAACCGGAAATCCAAAGAGGAAAGCATCCACAAAATTCACTTTGATTATCCATGACGAATATTACATTTAGAGGTAACCAAACATCAATCTGTCCAACCAAGCTCACAATTTGTACCAAAAATACAATCGAATGGAAATCGAATGCCAAAATCAAAAATTACAACTACAACACTCTAGGCTACCAAAAAATGCCTACAACCATCACATCACCCACGGAGTCCTCAGGCATTACAGCTTCATTATGCTAGAGTAACCTACTTCAGAGGGTTTGATCATTTGGCAGGAGCTAGAGGGTTGGGCTAATGTTTGGGGACAGGGTGATTGAACTGGTGCTTAGTTTCTCTTACACCTTAATTTGAATTAGTGAAAACTTGAAGTATATAATTTGATGGGTTGGTCATGTAATCACATCAATGTTACCACTTGAAAGTCATGAAAAGCAAGGGCACACTGTGAAAGCTTGTTAATAGTTCAACAAGAAGTTGACTGCTGGCGTACAGAGCAGGCCTTCTGTGAGAAGTTCACTTCTCTGTTTTCTAGGAAGCTCGTTATGGAGGTTGCAGAGGTTGTAGTAAGGGATGGCCACTGATGGGCATGGCACTTGAAGCTGAGACAGAACCTTCACAAAGAAGAGGTGGACAAGGCTGTCTAGTTGATATTGGTTTTAGAAGGTCAATCCTCTGCAGGTGATGTGACATTTGTATGTGGGAACCTCCCTAGAGCCACGTGCTCACAGTGAGTAGCTGCTGTTATATCCTCTCCTCAAGCTTTGTAGTTAAATGGCGATGTCACAAAATACTATGGAGAAACAAAGCCCCATTGAAAGTGATATTCTTTGTCGTTGGTGGTGAGAAAGAGATTGATTACTAAATATTATAGGAATAAATGGGTTTTGATGGATGAAATTGGATGCACTCTATGTGGCAAAGCAATTGAGATGGTGGAACACTTGATGGTGCAGTGCAGTATCAGCAGTGCCATTTGGGACCGGCTCCCCTGTTTGTTTCTGAAGGGCATATTGCTTCAACTGTAGCAGAACTTTGTGCTGATTCTTTTCAAATCTATAAAGGATACCTACAGCAGCCAAGTACCAGTATCTCCTTTTCATGCATGCAGTTTGCTTGGCTATTTGCTTAATTGCCATCACAGGAATGCCATTTTTTTTAAACAGAGATTTTGTCGCTGGAGGTCATCATCTCCCATGCTTCGTTTCTGTTAGGTAGTAGGAAAGAGTCTTCATTTGCTTTTAGCTTTTGTCTAGTATATTGCATTTCTTTTTTTTTCCTACTTCCATTTCTATATAACATCCTTTGGATAACTTTATTTTTTATCAATAAAATTATCCTACTCTTTTTCTCCAAAAAGGCAACAAGAAGAGATTACAACAGATGTTATAATAATTCCATAGCATGCAAACAGAGAGCTTAAACATATTATGGTAAGACTCATCCACATATATAACAATTATCAGTGTTGACAATTATTACTTTTACAAACAAAATTAGATATACAAATTCTCAGTTTTCCATTTACATTTCCACTATGATGAAATTTACATTTTACTAGTCCTTTAGTTTCTAGGGTTTCCTTTCAATTTTACGATATAGACCAATCCCTTCTGGTGTGATCAATAGAAACTATATCACTTGCAAACAACTTGCACCATGAGAACATGGTATCCTATGCATGACGAGACTGAAATGGTAAGAGATATTACTAATCCTTCATGCAAACATATATGCTTATGGAGTTGATTTCCTCTCTCATTAATCAGATACTTTGGTCTTTCTTGAATTCTGTGTGGTTATATTCTTTTCTAAAATAGGCATCTTTCAGGGTTTTCAACTTTAAGAATTGCATGACATGCAGGATATTTTGCATTGCCATGATTGGTCTAGTGCACCTGTTGCATGGCTATTCAAGGAACATTACAGGCATTATGGTCTAAGTAATGCTCGAGTTATCTTCACAATTCATAATCTTGAATTTGGGGCTGGCTTAATTGGGAGGGCTTTGATGCATACTGACAAAGCTACAACAGTCAGTATCTCCTCTCTTCTCGTTAATTTTAATGCTGTATTCTTTTAGCTCTGCAGGCATGGGAACAGATTCATTCTTTTATTTATATATAATTTCTAAGTTGGTCACGTGGACAACTTCTCACAAACCAAAAGTAAATATCTGGTTAATTGTGTAATCTGTTTTCATCTAAATTTTGACTACACCAATAGTTTACTGCAATATAACATGATACACACTTTGAATTGTAGTGCTTAAAAGTTAAAAGTTAACTAAACCTTCGAGCAAATTATTTCTAGTGGGGCAATGCAGAACTGCAGCTTCCTGCAATATAAGCTCATTCATATTTTTCTAAATGCAGCTATTAAAAGTGTTAGTGTTTGTTATGGGAGAAAGATAAAGACTATTATTGCTATTAGATGAAGTGAGTTATATATTTAAAGGTTTAGAGGCTACTTCACTAAATGGATATCTAATAACCCACTAACACGTACATATTCAATAAGCTTTAACTCTCTAATATTCTCCCTCAAGTTGGAGCATAAATATTAAAAAGGCTCAACTTGGTACATAAAGACGTAAACACACTACTACTCATATGTTTAGTGAAGATATCAACTAACTGCTCGGATGATTGAGTGTGTGGAGTAGAAACGACCCCTTTCAATACCATATCTCTTACATAGTAACAGTCGACCTCGTTATGTTTGGTGTATTCGTGGAAAGTAGGATTGTTGGCAATGAAGATTGCCGTCTGAGTGTGTGGAATAGAAATGATCCTTTTTAATATTATATCTCTCACATAGTGACAGTCGACTTCGATATGTTTGATGTGTTCGTGGAAAGTAGGATTGTTGGCAATGAAGATTGTCGCCTGGTTGTCACAGAACATTTGCATAGATGTCTGAGGTGATAGGTCAAGTTCAAAAAGAAGAGATCTGATCCACAACCATCGCAAAAAAAAACAAGTGGAATCACTTTGTTTTGCAACACTTACTTTTTCCGATTGATGATCTAGATAGTATCCTCCAAAAAGGACAAATCCTCTTGGAACACCTCTACTTGAATTGGAATCACTAGTGACGCGTCAGCCAGATACTTCCTCAACATGGAGATATGGAATACATCGTGCACAAACAACATTTCTGTGTACTCAGTCTCTGCATTAGAATGAGACACCACATTTGCTTCTTGCTTCTCCATGTCATAAGATTCCCTCCTATATAGGTACAAAAATCATATTCTCTATCCCTTTTATCACCTACATACCGCGAGTCTAAGTATTCCACTGCATCAACATGTCCATTCTTTTGATACATCAAGCCTTTCCTTAGAGAGTTTTTTACATATGCAAGGACTCTCAAGGCTCCACTCCAGTGAACCTGCCTTGGCTCATGCATGAACTGACTCAGTAGACTAACAACATATGAGATGTTTGGTTGAGTCATTGTTAAGTAAATAAGCTTGCTAGTCAACCTCCTGTACTGACCTGGGTTATCCAACAACTTAGAACCAGTACTCGCAAGGTGGTGGTGACTGTTCAATAGAAGTACCCTAAGAGTCCTGTCTCCTAAAAGAAGATCAAGTGTATACTTTCTTTAGGATAACATCATTTTTCCACTGACATAGGTGAATTCAATAACAAGGAAATATCTTGGTCTGTCCAAATCTTTTATGACAAAATGGGATGCAAGATATTCTTTTATTTCTTTAATGCCTTCGTGGTCACTACCTATTACCAAAATATCATCCACATATACTACAAGTAGCACACATCCCTGTTCAGACGTCCTATAGAAGACTGAGTGATCCACAACACATTTTTTGAAGTCTTTTTTCATCACCACTTGGCTGAATTTCTGAAACCATGCTCTTTGACTCTACTTTAGGCCATAGATCGCCTTCTTGAGCTTGCATACTCTGTTCTCCTCCTGAGTAACATATCTTGAAGGTTGCTCCATAAGAACAGTCTTTGTGAGATCACCATACAAGAAAGCATTTTTAACATCAAGCTGCCATAAATCCTAGGAATTATTGTTAGCCACAGACAAAAGAATTCTGATGGAGTTTAGGCGAGCCACTGGAGAAAAGGTCTGATCATAGTTAGTGTCATAAGTCTGAGTGAACCCTTGAGCTACCAATCTTGCTTTGTAGTGATCAAATGTGCCATCTGTTTTGTATTTGACAGTATATACCAACGACAGGTAACTACTTGAGCTCCCACAGGACCGGTCACTAACTCCCAAGTACCACGGGCTGTTAAGGCAGCTACCTCTTCATCCACTGTTGCCTTCTGTTGGGGAAGTAAAAGTGCTTCCTGGTGATTCCTGAGAATGGATTCAGAACAAAGAGATAAAGTAAAAGCACAGAACTGTGGATGGAGAGAATCATAGGTAACAAATTGGGAGATAGGATGAGTTGTGGAAGAACGATTACCTTTCCTTAATGCAATTGGTTGATGTAAATCGCTTGAGAATGGATCTGCATTAGAGGAAGAAGATGGTTCTGCCGTTGATGGAGGTGGTAGTCTCTGGTGACGTTGATATACTTGTAAGGGGATCTACTGTGGTAGGGTGGACAACATTGGATAAAGGAACAGACTCAACGATTGACTCCCTCTTTAAATCATAGTCACCATAGTATGCCAAAGACTTAGAAAACGTGACATCAGCAGACAAAATATCTACTAGAGGGTGGATGAAAACACTTATATCCACGTTGAGTTCTGAGTATCCTACAAAGACACACTTGATTGTTCGAGGAAAAAGTTTGTCAAGTCCAGGTGAGAGATCTTGGACAAAGGCTACACACCTAAATACTCTAGGAGGCAAAGAAAATAAGGTGGCATTTTGTTGAAGACGTCTAAGGAGAATTTCACCCCCAAGTGGTGTAGATGGCATCTTATTGATGTGGTATGTGACAGTAAGTACCGCATTAGATTATAAATGTTTGGGTACTTTCATATGAAGTATGATGGTACGAGTAACATCAAGAATGTGTCTGTGCTTTCTTTCTGTTTCCTCATTCTGCTGAGAAGTGTGTAGACAGGAGGTTTGATATATAATGCCTAGAGATGTACATTGAGACTTAATTTTGTTCTGGACAAATTCTAATGCATTATCACTATGTAAACATTTGAGAGTAACATCAAATTGATTTTTTATTTCTGAAACAAAGGCTTTGAGTACATCAAAAATATGACCACGATCTTATAACAGATATACCCAAGACACTTCAGAGTAATCATTAATAAAAACAATATAGTATCTATAACTAGACACAGACGGGACTCTGGAAGGACCCTAGATGTCACAATGTATTAACTCAAACATGGTAGAACTGAACATAAGACGCAACTACTTAGAGGAAGCACGATGGTGCTTTCTCTGACACGACTCACACTCAAACTGGGAAATGGTTACCTATGGCAAGGCTTGTTGAAGTTTCCTATGAGATGGGTGACCCAACCGGAAGTGCTATAGAGATGACGGCTCTGAAGTAGACACTACAGAGGCTAATCCTTGAGGTATCTCGTCGTCAACCAGCAGGTACACACTATTGCCATGCTCACGGTCAAAACCAATCCTCTTCTTTGTCTGTAAATCTTGAAAAGTGCAGTGAAAAGAGAAAAAGGTCACACAACAATGGAGTTGTTTGGTAATCGCACTAATCGAAAGAAGATTCATAGGAAAATCAGGTACATGTTACACTTTATCAAGAGAATGGTGAGAAGAAGCTTCGACAACTCCTTCCCTAGAAACTAGACAAGAGTGACCATCAGCAATAGCTATAGATTTAATGTTGGATAACTGAAAAGATGGATAAAAAGGATTTTTGTACCTGACATATGGGAAGAGGCGTCTGAATCTATGATCTAGGAAGAGTTCTTGGAAGTCAGGAAAGTACTAGTACATGTGAAAGTGGAATAAGAGATAGTGGTGGTGGAAGTATTGGCCTGAAGCTGTAGGAACTTGTCATAGTCGGCCTGTGAAATGGTAACTGCCTGGTCCTCATTAGTAGCTGTGGCTGGTGTAGAGTCTGTAGTAACATGTGTAGATGAAAAAGAAGAAGGTCGATCATGTAAGTTCCAACATCTCTCAATAGGATGTCCAGTCCTACCACAATGGGTACACTTGGAGCGTTCCTCAGAATCTGTACGATCCTGGCTACGAGAACTACCACGTCCTTGGCCACGAGTAGCTGCTATAGAAGAATGGTCTGAATCTGAAGAAATGCCTGTGGAGATGTGGAGAATCCGAGCAAAAGTGGTCTGTAGATCAGGAATGCGGTCAGCTCCTAGAATTTGACCTCTAATATGAGAATTGAGGTTTGGCGATAAACTAAATAGGTAAATTATCACTGCAAGCTCCTACCGATACTGTTTCATCTGTGTAATGTTAGTCGTTATAGGCTGATGCACTTCAAGCTCATCGAGTAAAGAGCGTAATAGGATAAAGTGTTCTGGAATAGAGTGGTCTCCTTGACGAAGAGTAAACAACTGCTCATAGACCTCAAAAACTTGAGAGATGCTCTTCTCATGGCATATGTGAGTCGAAAGGTATCTTAGATCTTTTTAGCTGGCCTCAATATCATAACTCCTCGAGCCACAGCAAGCTTCATACTGTTTACCATCTAAGAAACTATAGCTGCATCATCTGCCAACCAGTCATCATAAGACATATCCTTGTTATCAGGAGGAAATGTAATAAGGTGGCTGATTTTTCGGTGTGTAAGGATGAAGGTCTCAAAACTTGATGCCTAAAGTTGATAGTTCTTGCCATTTAACTTCTCAAAAGTGCCACTAAGGTTTTTCATAAGTGATTCATGTGTAGTCATTGATCAACCAAAACAAAACACAATGTAGATGGTTTGATTTTGCAAAAAACAGGATAGATCAAGACAAATTTGACTTATACGGGGCTGAAACACCACAAAAACCGCCTCAGGAAACACAAACACAACACCCAGAGGCACAAACTTTGTGGATTTCACGTATTCACACACCCATACAAACAAGAAACAAGACTAGAAAAAGGTCTACGACATGACCTGGGTGTCGAACGGTGAAAAAAAGGGCTGGACAGCCCTCTGGGGAGGCTGGGGTTGCTGGAATCCCCGCCGACGGTGACTGGACTGGTCGTCGGCAGTTGCTGTGGCGGCGATACAGCCTGGAGGTGGAAGAGGAGGTGGCGGGAGGGCTGGAGGAGACCTGAACTGGCTGACAATGGCTGAAAAACGGGGGTTCTGGCAGTTTCTGGCGGCGACAGCGGCAGTTTACTGCAGTGGCGGTGCCGGTTACCGGCGAGGTGGTTGGAGGTGCAGGTGGAGGCTAGGGTTTAGGCCTGGGCTCTGGTACTATGTTATGAGAGAAAGATAAAGACTATTATTGCTATTAGATGTAGAGAATTACATATTTGAAGGTTTAGAGGATACTTTTCTAAATGGATATCTAATAACATGTTAACCCGTACATACCTAATAAGCTCTAACTCTCTAACAGTGTTATATATTAGTCTCCTTTGTTATTAGAGTTTAGTTAAGACTTATGGACTAATGATATCCGTTTATGTTAGGATATCCAATTCTCATCTATATAAATATATATGTAATTCTTGTGTTATCAAGTAATACAATTAGATTATCCAATCTCCACATGCTACCAGAGTCCAAGGAGAAACCCTAGGTACTCGTCCACCAACCACCCCTGCTGTCGGCCTTTCCTGTCGCCTCTCCTTCCCTTCCAGCCCTAAGCGGACCTCTCCCAGCCTCTTCCGCCACCTCTCCGTCCCTGCTAGCACCACCACAGCCACAGGCAGTCCCAACACAGCCTTCCAGGGCTGCTGGCAACACAGGCCAGGTCTTCCAGGCCCATTGACAGGCCCAGTCAGGCCTTCCAGGCCTGCTGGCAGTACCGGCTGCACCCATCCAGGCCTTACAGGCCCATCGGCCACCCCTTCCAGTCCCTTTACTCATGTTCTAGGTCTTTTAAAAGTTTAAGTTCTCCGTTTGTGTATATATACGTGATATCTACACGTGTTTGTGTCTTTGAACTGTGTGTTTGTATAGTTTTTGGACTATTTGTGTGACAGATTAGTCATTGTTTCTTATTATTTGTGACTAATCAGATCAATGTTTGACCCAATCTCCATGACATTTTATAAATCATTGGTGAAGAACCTTAGTAGCACCTCAAAGGAACATAGTGGGAAGAATTATTTTTATAGACACAAAGTTTTGAAACTTTTATTGTTGCTCATAGGTATAAAACCAAACGTCGACATGTGTCAGTAAAATATCGTCGACATGTGTTGGTTTGTAGTTAGGTGACACGGCATACATATGTATGTTGCAATATACTGGATTTCAGTAGCAAACATCAACTCGTTTTGTCATATGTTGATCGACTTGGTGTAATTTTTACATTGAGTTGAGCTCGTGTCTGTCGACATGCCCTTTAAGGCTAATGACATGGACAAAACTCTACAGTTTTTCATTGGTTGATGCTTACTGTTAGCATTTCAACATTTTACATAGATTTAACCTAATAACACATAGGTCTTAGGTTTTTTCATGTTTTTTTTATATTTTGATGCTAATTACTTGATATTATATAAATCTAACCTAATAATACATATATTTAACCTAATAATACATAGATCTAACAAGGCTTGTTGACATGGTAGCGAAACCCCCATGGACTCTGCGACGTGGCAATATTTGGTCAGACTCCATATCTCCAACCTTTAAGTATTTTCTCAACTCTACTTTTTTTCCATGTTAAATGTTGTAAGAACTATTTGTTTTAAACGTATACTAAATATTTTTAAGTATAATTTATACATTTGTTTAGTTATTTTAGGTATTATTTATGCTTCTGGATATTTGTATTAAGTTTATGTAGCGTATTTTAATGTGATATATGTTTAGAAAAATTGATCTAAATAGTCCTAAATGTAGATTATTATTTACTTTAGTTAATCCTAGGGTTTGAAATTAAAATTCAAAATTTCTTTACTATTTTTTTGATTTTTTGTAAATTTATTACGTTTCCATCAACATTTCCATCGATGTTGAACACATTTTCTATTTTTTTCAGATCAAAGTCCAACATGAAACCGACATTTAATTCTATGCTCATAGAAAGATCAGGCATCTCACTTAACCCCTTCCTGATTCAAAGGATTCTACGTATGAGGTTGGTACATAGTTGATGTGGTGATTGTCTCTTGGTTAGTTTTAAGCATGGAGCCTAGTATTACTCGTGTGGTCATGATGTTGAGCCTCGCAAAGTAGATATGGGAGACACTAAAGATTACTTATGGGTACGAGAAGAATATCTCTAAGGTGTTCAAGGTGTATAAGCAGATTTTCTCTCTTTATAGTTTGCTAGACGAGCTTGATATATATCAAACTTTATAGTAGATATTACGAAGATGAAACAATATCTAGAGGAGTTAGTAGAGGCAACATATCTCTCGAGTCTCAATGCAGAGTTGTCTTATCAGATCCGTGGACAAATTCTCGATGCTAAGGCTCTTCCATGTTATAGATCATTCTTTTATGACTGCATTTTTTTCATGTGGTCATAGCTTTACAAGACGAGGGGGTTGGGGTGGTTTTTGTTGTCAGCATCGTTTTGAGAAGTGCTGGGACAAGTTTGACAAGGCACCGTTGGCAAATACCATTACTTCCGAGTCATCTTCCACGACGGTTAGTATCACTTCTCCTTTGAATTAGACTGTCACCATATCTCAAGCTGGTTACATACGATTTCTACAACTTCAGGCCATTAATTCCTCTACTATCGTAGCTCATGCTTCTCATTTAGGTACGAGTAGTAGTATGATTACTTCTAAGGATAATTCAACTTCCTCTTATATGTCAGGTGTACATGACCTTTTCACCTATTTGGCTAGTTTTGTTAATATCTTTTATGTGATGATTGTCGATGGTCGTTTTTGTTCTGTTTCTAGAGAAAGGGTTGTTCAAGCCTCTTCTCGGATTAGATTGGACACTTTTCAGTAAATTTGTTATCTATTAGTACAATTATCACTCAATTAATGTGCTCTGTGTTTTTTTTTCTCTTTTATTGTACCTTTCAGTATTTACAGACGGAAAAAAGGATTGGTTTGGACGGTAAGCATGGAGACAATGTGTATCTGCTTGTTCAGGACGAAATTCCGCTTAGATTGGTGGCATTTGTGTCTTTGTCAGAGTCGTCTGTCTTATGGTATTATCGTGTTGGTCATTTGTCACATCAAAAATTCAAATAAGTTTTTTCATTGATTTCAGTGTCACCTTTTAATTATGAGTAACATCATTATGTTACTTTTAAACGTCCACGGTTAGTGTCGTGTCAGAGTTTTTATGGTTAAATTAAATTTAGAATTTATTTAAAATCTTTCTATTACGAAGATGATTTTAAATTAAATTGAGTTGCTCAACGTCAGATGTAACATCAATTAGTTGAGGTGGCAAATTTCATATCAATTGGCTGTTAATTCACTGTGTGGCGAATCTGTAATCTATCGATTCATCGACTATACGGACGCCGACGAGATGATTCTGTCACCTGTCATATCGGCAACCATTCTAAAAAGGATATTTCACTATTTGTAACGAGTTTGATCCTGATCATTGATCTTCCACTTGTCATTGACAAGATTTGGAACCTTCAAACTCTATAATAGACATCCTAGGTCAAGAGTTTGAGGGGAGGTACTTTTAAAACCCTAGGAGTCAGTCAGAACTTTGAGAGAGGGAGAGAAATCCGTGACGTCCTAGATCCCAGATATCCTTTTGTCTATGAGCCATAACGCACCTCCAGAGATCCGTCAGGTTTTCACTTCCTCCACCCACTCTAAAGCATATGAAGGTGAAAGAAGTGTCTTTCCAATTATTTACTTTTTTTCTTGCATAATATTACATTCACAAATTAACCCATAACATATGTATAAAGGGACAATTCCCCCGTTAGTATTAGATTTAATTGTTCATATTATTTGTTACCTTTCTTATATTGTTTACCACACCTAGGTCTAATCTAGATTTTCATTTTTTTTGTTGTTTATTTTGAGGAGAGGAATACTATATAAGTACAAGGACATTGTTGGACAACATCATTTTGTCAATCCAATGAATCGAGAACCCACACAACTATATCAACCGTAAATCTCTGGTAAGGCATCTTGTCAATCGGAAAAGACGAATCAATGAGTGGCGATCACGACAAAAGGTGTTAACGTGAATGGACACGGTGATTTCTTCATCAATACCCTTAAATCCACATCCACAGATTTCTGACGATCATGGTGGGATTGGTCTGAGCCAATCCTTCGTGCATTGTAGGTATCACTTCCTTTTTGTTTATTTTCCTAGATTTAGGTGCAGTTTTTGGTCTGAAGCTCGTGCGTTTAGGATTTCATGGTGCCTAGACCCTTATTTGAGTTTTTCTTAACGATAAGAGTTCTGAACGTTACTCCACCTATTAGAGAGGCGCTGAGACTCGTCGCAACAGAGGCAGTGACTCCCTCTAGTGTCACTTCTATAGGCGATGTAAGCTAATCAGGGCTCTTTTACAGTAGATCGTCCGTATTTTTACTTGTTTGTGTTGTTTCTTTTTCAAAGATCTACGGTAGCCTGTAATAAAAGAATAATATCCTGTCCACTATCTTCTTTTAGTTTTTTCAACGGTTTCTAGGTTTGTTTTCTGTCAATCAATAGAGTGGAAACTAAGTGATTTACAATGAAGTTAAAGTTCCTCGAGAGCCTTTATCTTATTTGAACAACTAAACCGAGTGAATCGGATCAGCGCATGTTGCTTTTCTATGCTCTATGTTTGGTTGTGATTACTTGATTAAGGAATTTAAGGTGTCTTAGGGACATATTTTTGATTCCATCTCTTTCTTTGAGTCAGTAATATACCCTAGTAGATACTTGATACTTTATTGTTTCTTGTTTATTTACTATTTTTTGGTGGATTGTTAGGACCGATTCTAAGGACAGAATCTTAGGTTATAGGCTCCCTTTTAAAAAGACAAATCTACAATCTAGATCCTTTTTGTAGACCTCTCAAAAGTCTAAGAGTGGTACCTGAAGAAGATACAATTCCATTGTGTAACCCTGGAACCTTGAAGAAAAGTCTAACCCTTTGCCATAGGAATCTAAGCAAGTTGAGATAACGTATGTTAATTAATCCATTAATTAACTACTTAAACAAATAAAATCATCGTTTTGTTTGTAAAATTTTCTTATTAGTTGACTTGCTTAACTGTGCAGTCTGTCCATCGCCTTTTTGACCTGTGCCTCTATCCGTCGCCTATTGAATAGGCGACTAGTCCAAGTGCCATTTCCATCGACGACGTCAGGCAGTCACGCATTGTGTGCCTTGTTTGTAGGGTGGTTTGGCCTTTAATTGCATATCACAGGTTATAGGGATTTTAGAACAGTATTTGGTTTGTATTTACTTTATTAAACAAAGGGTTAAACCTTTCTCTTTGTATTTCCTTGCTTTAGGATTGTAATTTCTTTTTTAGAAAACTTGTAGTAGGTTAGAAGTAGTGTTTTATAGAGTTTGTAATTCGTTTTTAGTATTTTTAATATTTTGAGAAGAGTAGATTACCAAAAGAGCCGTTCAAAGATGGTAGAAATGCACTACTCCTACAACTGCTGCCCTTACATGTCTGTGGCGTCAACCTATACAGCTCAAGCAGACAGCTCTACTAGTCCACATAGGTTCCTTTTCAACATTCCAACCTCATATGGAAACTAGTCTGTTGAATAAGGTAAAGGAAGAGGAATGAACCATAACCTGCAAGGGACAATCAACCAAGTCTACTAATTCGTGACCTGTCATAGCCCTTTTGGTCTACAAACTTCTTCCATTCGTGGACCTTCCTTACTATATCATCATGGTTTAATAACTACACCTTCCATGGGAAACACCTATACAGTGCTATTAAGTCCAACATTGAATTTCCTAATACAAGGCCCATTAACACCGTATTTCATGCAATACCCTGCAACCCTAGCCTACTCTTCTGCCATAACAAACTATATGGATCTCACCAAACTATCACTCAAATTCATATCTAGGGGTAATCCAATCAATGTCTCCATCTTATGCTCAGGCTCAATCCTTGTTCCCTCCGCAAGATAATACCATTCTACAACAGCGGTTCCAATAGGGGTACCAAGACTAGAGACAATCAACTATTCATAGCCAGGACATCAAGAGAATGATCTCCAACGCACTGGTAGAAACAGGAGTTATAGTAAAAGCACTGGTTGGATTTGACACATCAACGCTCCCACACTTCATATTGTTGCTTGGATTCAAATTGTCCAAAACGTTGAAATATGATGAGACAAGCGATCCATGGAGTCATTTGGCTACATTCACTATGAATGTCCTGTGCAATCAACATTGTACGGACTCATGGTCTAGTTCTTCTTCAAGAGCCTGGAAGGAGAAGTACTAAGGTGATTCAACATGTTCATAGTGCATGATCTCAGTGACTTCAAGCTCGTACTAGATGAATTTTCACAACAGTATGTCCACTACATCTAACACAAGTTCACCATTAGTGGATCTTCTAGTTAAGAAGATGAGGTCGGACAAAGACTTCACTATATACGTCAGCAGATGGATAGACATGGCAATCTGATTAAAATGTTGTATCCTGAAGAACAAGCTGTTGAAGTTATAGCTTGAGACATTATTGGGCCACTTAGTGTGGGCTTATTGATGGGCAACTTTTAGACTTACTTCTAGCTTTTTGATCGAGTTACAAGAGTCCTTCGTAACAAAGCGGACTTATCATTCCTGGAGTATGAAGGAAAATGCAAGAAGAACATCGTAGGGTATACACTCGAAGGTGTCACAAGCAACATGGCGAAGGTTTTGATCCAGTAAGGACAGAAAAGACAGCCACACCAACACCAGGGTTCACTAATTCTGCGCTAGGGGTCGCCTATGTCGTATTAACCTCAACACCAGTAGGGGCAATACCAACACCAAGGGTAGACTCAATCAACACAACAATAGCAGGAACTCGAGTACCAGTAGTCTCTGAACTATCAAGTGAACGCCCAACAGGGGTAATAATAGAGGCAAAGAAGCTACCACACCGTCCCTTCGCCACAGAGTTATCATTGGTGAAGCTATCCATGATGTCTTTAGAATATTAGTGAAGAGTGGAGATCTATAATCTCTAGTACCTTCTCCAAACACTCCTAATGTAGACTTGTCAAAGTACTGTTCGTATCATTTGAAGAATGGACATACATTAGAAGAGTGTTTCATGGTCAAAGATAAAATCTATGAGCTGAACGACCAAAGGGAAATCATATGGACTGAGCTCAAAGAGAGATTGAAGACGATTCAGGGAGTGCGGTGCGAGATGTAGATCTATCAAAACCCTATACTCAACTACTCAGTAGCCCACATGGAGGCCGTGGATGCACAGCCAATGCTCATCCAGCACGTGTAAACAGACCTTGATTTAGAGTTGCTAAGCGTCGACAAAAAGGAGCAGGACGCACCAACAATGCTTGAGCTGAGGATATGGCTAGGGGAGGATACAGACGGGCCTTGGGAAGACACCCTAGGATGGGAGACTGAAGACAACAACGAACCATGGGATAGCCAACAAGATGAGGAAGAAGTCGATGACCATGACAACTCTGGTCTAGTAAGAGAGATCATCATAAAGTTTGAAGAGGAGAATATTATCTTCCAGGATATTAAACTGCCCATGCTCGAGGAGCGTTCACACCCATTGATCATTAGCACACACATCGATGGCCGTTTGCTCTATGGGATACTTGTCGATACTAGCGTCAATAAGAGTGACTGCTCCCTATCTATTCTGAAGAAACTAAGGTTACTAAGCATCGCTTCACCTACACAGCTTATGATGGAAGTCAAAGAGAAACAATTAGGACAATCCAACTGAACGTCACTGTAGGTCTCTTCACTAAAGCCACTATGACTATTGTAATGGAGGAGGATCTCGCTCAACCATTATTCTTGGAGAGGTCTTGGTTAACAGAAGTTGGTGCTGTAGCATCCTTTATACATCAAATCCTCCAATTCAAACATCAAGGGGAGGTAATCATCGTCAGGGTTAACCATTGGATAGACTCCAGAATAGCATGAGAATTGTGACACCAGAGCTAGCTACGAAAGACCCTCACCAAAGTCATGCAACGAAGAACCTTTTGAAGAATGGTACGGCTCAGATGACCCTTGATACGAGAATGAGCTAGACTCCCAAATGTTCCAGGATATCATGAGGGAAGGCACTGCGCAACCTATTTACGATGAATACATTGACTTCAACTAGTACGACTTGAAGGTTGCAATCAATTCATTCTGCCAAGGAGATCATGCAAGTGCTAGTCCTCTGCCTAAGCCATCAAATCCCGCGGAGAGACAGAGGAACCTATTAGGAGCATTTGTAGGTACATCTGGGGAGAGATTAGTGGAGATGCTAGCAACAGTGCACTAAGGAAGAAAGGACCCTCACATGCACAAGACAGAGCCACTAGGGGCACGTTATAAGAGGTAGATCAAGACGAATTTGACCTGGATCCCAACTAAAGGAAAAACAAGCAGATACGCCATTATCACCTAATTGCCCAATGCCAGGGGTCGACTCTTACAATCGCCCCACAGGTATATCTCTTTATCTAGGGAGGGAATAAAGACATTCGACCGAGGCCATCTAGGGGTAATGTCATTTTATTCTTCAAAAACATGTAAATAAGGCGTTTAATTTCTTTTCCTGTCTTGTCTTTATTTATTTTTAGCGATAGCAATAATAAAAACAATAATAATATTAACAATGATTGATGAGTATGAGACATACGGTCGACACCTCGTAGCATTAAACAGAATTGCCATCATATTATCTAGGGTCCTCAAGCAGAGACTGTAACATCTAAAGAAAATTCACCCATTCGGGTAGGATAAGTTGACGATCTTGTTAGATCCATGGAGGTTACATGTACTTTAGAAGTACATCCTTAATTACATGCTGAAACCTAACTAGAACTCAAGACCTAGTATCAGCTAAAGAATAGAAATTGTCTCCTGAAAAGAAAAGAAGCTGAACAATTAGAGAAATCTAAACCTTATCTTATCTACTTACATACACTTTACATGAGTAGATAAGAGTAAGGCAGGCTTGGAGTCTAGGCACATTATAAAAGCTGCTCGCCCTATATAACATGGCATCCTAGCGTAAATTTGAGAAAACAGTGATGGATGAACGTACCAGACTAAATGACTTAGAAAGTGCCTAAAAGAGGGGAGTGCATGATAAAATCAGGTAATTGACGAGCAGATGTGTTACCATAGCATAAATCCGAGAAGGTAGTGATGGACTTGTATCTACAGAAAATAACAAAAGAGGAGAATCCAAAAGAAAAGAAAAAGAAAAGGGAAAAAAATGAAAATCAAAAGAAAAACCTAAAACCCTTGGGATAGTTACAAGTACATTAGGGCTAACCACAAGCGAGTAGGGACCAAAAACTATAGTCAACGTCGAGAGCCTGTTAAACCTTAAGTCTCTCCCATTATCCTACATGTAAGTAGGGGATAGGAAACCTTAGAAGCTCAGGGACCGAGTAAATAAAGGAGATATTAATTAACTAAGGCTAGTGCGAATTCCAAAGTCGTCATAAGGTTAAGGTATAACAAAAGGGACAACTCTCCAACTTCGGATAATGTTAGGTAATAATGATGTATGCATAAGAGCAAAGGTTGTGGCTACACTTATAAAAAATAAAAATTCCTGAAAAGTCCAAAGAAATTGAAACGCCAAAAATCTAAAAAAAAAAATTTGAAAATTCCAAAAATCCAAAAATTAGAAAGTCCAGAAAAATACCAAAAAATTAGAAAATCTAAAAATCCAAAAATATTAAAAGAACCCTAAAGAAACAAAATAAGTAGTGCCATTTACCCTTACGTATATGTGAAAATCTAGTAAGGAAACTAGAGTTAGTCTGGTCAGTGATGTAATAATTGACTCATTAGGCTTTGAAGTTAAAACATCCTACTTAAGCGTACTTCCACGGCTTGGGTGCGATTTCTCCACAAGGACATTACTTCGCAACGATCTTAAGAGCATCCACGGATGACTCCCAATCGACGTACATTAGGTTCTGATTTTCTTTCTTTTAGTTGAGGTCAAGACTAATTCCCCTCCACCTTATTTCTAATGTAGGGGAGTAAAAGATAGCACTGTAGTACCTCTTTTAAGCAAGAACAGCTTAACCAACATTTCTGAGATAGGAAAAGGTACATCTTTGATTACTAACACATGTTATTAAGTACACAAGTATAAATCCTACTAGGTGTTAGTACATTAAGTCCTACGATGAAGCTGCACAAAGTCCTACTGTGATGTTGCACGAAGTCCCATCGAGAGTGGTCTTCCGCCTTTGAAATCCTAACCGTGTATGCAGACATACCACTCTGACTAAGAGGCAAACCCCAATTTAGCAAAGGAAGGGTTCATTTCCTCACCTGGTTCTCTATTCATAGAACTCCTTTACTTGTCAAGTCAAGTTGTAGGACAACGGTCCTTTCTCAAGAGTATTGGTCATGTTTAAGGATGAAAAACACTTGACCACAATGAATTGCATTCATACATACTGCATATGTCTATATGGTTAGGGAGTACTCGTACTCTGCTGGCCTAATCTACCATATGGACCATTCATTGCATCGAATATTGACTCTGCATTTTTGCATTTGTTTCCTCAAATCATGCATCCATGTATTTAGTTTTATGCACAAGAAGTGGAGTGCAAACGGAGTTTTAAGAGTGTTAGAAGCCTTAGAACTTATGATTCTCCTAAAGCCTAATCAAGTCTCCACTTATCCTTCCAGATATTCTAATCCGAACAAGCCCTCAAACAAGAAGCTACAAACAAATTATCCTTTTATTTACCTTTTTCTTTTGATCGACAATAAGGTAATTTTTTCACAATCATCTTAGTTTCTACCCTATGGACGTGGCACTCTACATGGTTGACACGGTCTCGACATCGGCTACGACACTTAGTTTTGAAATCGGCTTGACCTTTCTTTACTTGAGCCTTTAATATGATGACATTCTTAATTTAATCGAACCACTTGGTTGTATGACAATGTTCCAAAATCACGTTAGTTCTTCCCACCACGTGGTTGTGTGATAATTTCTCGAAACCAAGTAGGTTCCACCTTTTTGGTTATGCGATCATGTTCCAAAACCAAAAGGTGTTATCTTTTTTTGAAACACTGTGGCAGACTATTTGAGAACGAGTTCCCTTTTTAAGGAAATGCTCAATGAGAATATCGTTCTTACCTTGGGATTAATCTTGTTTTAAGATTAATTCTAAGGAAGAGTATCTGTAGATATTTTACTTTTGCCTTTCCTAGAGTTCATATAGAATAGGAACTTTTGAGGTGTCTTAGATCACATGGTTAAGGATTTATAACGTATTTTACAATTTTTTTGTGATTTTCCTAAAAACATTTGTGATTTTACTTACTTCAAAGTCGTTAGCTGTGGTAGAGCTAACATGTTTGAATTAGTGATAGGTTTGAATTCTTTGAACATTTTCAGTGTGAGTCATCAACTGTGGCCGATGTGACGCCCCCGTCTTAGTCAAATTAGTGGTAGATCTAAGTATTTTAATCTTGAAGAATCTGGAGCCTTTAAACTCTATAAATAAATCCCTTAGGTCAAGAGTTTTAGGGGAGGTACTTACGAAACCTTGGGAGCCAGTTAGAACTTTTAGAGAGGGAGAGAAACCTTGAGAGATCCTTGATCCTTTACCCCCTACTCTGCCTCAGTCCCTCGTGACGTCTTAGATTCCAAAGATCCTTCTGTCCAAGAGCTATAGCGTACCTTTGGAGCTCTGACAAGCCTTTACTTCTTTGACCCACTCCAAAGCGTATACGGGTGATGGAGTATCTTTCCAATTATTCACTTTTTTTCTTACATAATATTGTATTCATAAATTAAGTCATAGCATATGCATATAGAGATAACTCGGTTGGTATTAGATTTAGTTGTTCATGTTATTTATTATCTTTCTGATGTTGTACTACACTCAAGTTTAATTTAGATTTTCGTTTTCTTTGTTTATTTTGAAGGGAAGGAATACTACATAAACACAAGGACGTAGTTGGACGACATCCTGTCGTCGATCCAGTGAACTGAGAATCCACATAATTATATCAATCGTTAATCTCCCGTAAGGCGTCTTGTTAGTTGAAAAGAGGAATCGACAAGTGATGATCATGACAAAAGGTATTAACGTGAGTAACCACGTCGATATCTTCATCAGTATCTCCAAATCCACATCCACAGTTATGCATGTAGTTAAATAGTTTCTAGCAGAAATAAAAAATCAGTTCTCCATTATTCTGAAATGTTTATTACTGACAATGCACTTCAATTTGTTCAAAAGGATTTTCAATCTTTTTGTACATCTTTAGACATACTATATCAGACCACATGTTCATATACTTTACAATAAAAAAATGTGGTAGAAAGAAAACATTGACGTATCTTGAATGTTATTAGCAGCATTATGTTGCAAATGAATGCACCAAAACACTCATTGCATCCTTTTTAAAAAATAGGATGTCATCCACAACCTTCGGTGCTGAGATAAATCTCTGGCAACTTCGTTCTGATTTTGAGTTATTCTCCTTGACACTATGGGTATTTGAGTGTGTCATTTTATCCAAGATCTCTCTTTTGGTCTTCACAAATTGTCTCTTTGGTTCTGTTGAAATATAGACATCCAACTCAAAACCAATTGGTAATGAGTGGATAGGTCTATTTATATATAACCACAAGTTCCAGTCTTCACTTTTTTAGTATGAGATTATTTCAACACTCCCCTCACTTGTGGCTTATTTTAGATCCAACAAGTGTCCCTTTTAAATATGGGTGGATGTGTGTGGATTTGGGTCCTTTTGAGTTTCTTTTGGCTCTCATATTATGTTAAAATATTGACATCCAACTCAAAATTAATTGGTAGCGAGTGGAAGGGTTTATCTATATATAATCGCAAGTTACAGTCCTCACTTTTTCAATGAAGGTGTAATGACTCTCAAGTCACTAAAACTAAACTTAGTTACAAATTTCTATTTAATTATTTATTTTATCTTTATTATTAACTAACAATTACACTAATAATGTAGCTAAGGTTAAGTACTCTTAACTGTAAAATAAAACCATTAAACAATAGAAATAAAACTAAACTAACACTCACTTGGATCCTTGATGTGTGGTGGCATGACTCCTCCTATATGCACTAGCAACTAGTAGTTACTATCCTGCACTTGTTAAAACACATAAAACAAAACACACGTGAGTGACTACTTAATGGTCACCCAACACGCATCCCATCTACAATTCGGCAACTTATGCCGAAGACAACCTAGCACAGGCAAACCAAATGGGTAATCTATCGACGCTCAACACACAAGCATTGGTATCCTTTTCAGATGCTGCAACAACAAATCAAGTAGTCTACCACTGTCTGGTAGGCTACAAAATCATGCTTTTCTTTTCCTTTTCATAACCATGTGTATGCTATTGGAAAATCTTTTATGTACACTCGAGGTAGCCACTTTAGGCCAAGTCAAGTCGAAAAGCCACACTAAAACACAACTACAAAGCCTCTGCTTTGTACAACTTGGTCCCCTTTAGATCCAAGTACAACACCAAGCCACAGAGTCTCTGCTCCCAAACCACGGAGCCACCGCTCCTAAACAACATAGCCACAGTTCTCAAAATAGTACGCCTTGATAGGCGCCAAAGCCACAGCTTCTTTAGGCTCAAAGCCTGATTTTCTGAACTAGGACTCCGCACGAACACAAGTACAAATAGTGTGTTGAATTGTCCTACGTCAAGTAGACAACACTGGCCACAAGCAGTCCACCGTGGAGCTACCTCGGCGTCTGATTTGCTACGACGTGTAACCCTGTGTAGGAGCAACGTTGTCTCGTAATTCTCTTACTTGGAGAACTCTCACAAAGCTAATCTCTCTTAGGAAGGCAGTCCTTTTTCTCAGGACGTTACCAGCTATGGGGTGTGCGTTCCACCTGCATTGGCGATCGTAGGATACGCCTCCTCACGGCGTCCTTTACGCTGTGTTCAGGAAGGAGTTTTATATCTCGATTTTCAACAACATCCAAAGCTCAATGCTCACAGCGACAACAGAAGTATCAACCTTTTAATCATGCCACGAAACACTTTAACCTCGGCTCCGTAAACGACAGTCAAGGAGTGTCATGTGTCCAAGACCCGACGAACCTCAGTTTCTGGTATCTAGGCCCCCAACGTAAATAGAAAGCATTGGAAAATTCTTTCCAAAGTCTTTTTCAAATCTGTACTTTTCTCTTCCTAAAACTTTTTTTTGGAAAACCTTTTCAAAAACCATTAAATATCCTTTAAAACTCAAGCAATACTGTGCTCAACAGTGGTATGGAAACCAAAAGTCGAGAAATTACAAATAAAACATAACCTCGACAGCTCTCCTATCAGACTCAGGTAAAATACCTTGTGAGCGTCTAGGTTTACGAGCATTATGCTCAACCAACGACCATAACCAAGAAAACATCAACGAAACATCCTCTGAGTGTCAAATTCACCCAGAAGACACCACAGCAAAGCAAATACAAACAGAACTCTATGCTCTGGCATCACGTGTAAGACACCGACTGACTTGAGTCCCTCGAGAGCACAGTTAAATCAACTCAAACATCCAGAACAGTGCTACTAAATATTTCATTCAGTGCATCACACACAAAACCACATAAGTCTTAGTCTTAGGGATGCTATCATTATCGTTAAAGTTTAGTCTAAATTTTCTAGGAAAAGAACCTATTATTTCTAAATTATTTCATCTTTTATTCTGTCCATATCCTAGATGATCTCTTGCTAATTTATTTTAGACAAATCCTACAATCATTTTAATAGTTATTCTAACTATTTATGTTATTATATTTATTATCTTTAATATTAATTTTAATATATATATCCATATATATTTATATTAATCAACCCAACAAAACCAAGTGTAGGGGTCCATGTCTGGTTCGGCAAATCGAACTAAAACGGTTGGTCGAACTAGGACTTAGGGGACCAATTCGACAGATCGAAATGAGAACGGTCGACCGAAATCCCCTGACCTGGCATACCGAAGACGATCGGTCGATCGAACCAAAGTGCCACGTCGACACCCAAGATCTAGAACGGAAGATCAAATAAATTCGATCGACTGGATCAATGGTTAAAGGAACATTTTAAAAGCTCAAAACGGTATACCGAAATAATTCGATATACCAAGCCTGACGAACCTAGGACACTTAAAAAGGAGACCCAAGGTCCCAAACTTGCAAACACCCACACAAATTAAGCAAACCATAAATCTAAATGAAAATTTCGATGAGATTTTCCAAACCAGACAAGCAACATAGAGATCCATCAAATGGATCTTGCGAAATCAACAGAAAACACAAAGAAGGTATTATTTACCTTAAATCATAAATACGGCCATAAATAGTCCACAAATGTACAATAAATTCTATAAAATTCACTACAGTCACCAACACACTATCATGCACTTATGATACAAATTTGGAAATAAAAGAAGAACTACGAGATGCGTATTTCCACCGAAGACGTGGCGGCACGAGACGAATAAGAATGCTCCTCATTTGACTATGGGTTGCTTCTCTCCTCCTTCATGCGATGGCGATGGCACGGCGGCAGCGGTAGCGGCAGCCTTCCTCCTCCCGGCCATCTCCCTCTCTCCCAGTCAGCCCTGTCTCTCTTCGTCTCTCCTCCCTTCGACGACGAAGAAGAAGAAGAAGAGGGAGGAGTGGGGGTGGGGTCCAGGGGAGAGAAGGAAGGAAGGAAGAAAGAAAGAAAGAAAGATGGAGGGAAAATAAAGAGAAAGAAGGGAAGGAAAGAAAGGAGGTCGCAAACCGAAATCAAACTATGCAACATTGTACATCTACGTGACTCGAACAAATCGATATCTGTCACCAGAGCACAGAGCAAATCCTCAAAACTCGCACGAAGGTAGGCACAATATCCGAACTACACCACATCAAAAAGGCTAGAAATCCATTAATCCAGGCGTAAGACACTATGGATGCTGCGTTTCCCACAAAATGTAGGGGATCCAACGTTTAACGATCCAGAACTCTATTAAAATATCTAGTCAAAGCACTACTTTTAAAATTAGATCGTTATAGTAGGACTATTCCAACTCTCCCTTAATCATTACTCTGATCTCAAAGGCCAACACTACAGGACTAAAATCCTATGGCATTATCCTATGC